>OVAY01000127.1:0-43710 GCA_900406395.1 Kernera saxatilis
GAGGAAATCTTAAAATATTATATAAGATGCTAAAATTGATAAAATTGGGTTAAGATTTTGTATTTGAATGGACCTTGCTGTTTTGAGTATTTCTCATAAATTATGTTTAGTGAGAATTTGAAGATATTAGAAGATTAAATGCAAATTTTGATAAAATAAAGGACACTTGGCAGCTTCTCATGACTTGAGTTTGAGGAAATCTTAAAATATTATATAAGATGCTAAAATTGATAAAATTGGGTTAAGATTTTGTATTTGAATGGACCTTGCTGTTTTGAGTATTTCTCATAAATTATGTTTAGTGAGAATTTGAAGATATTAGAAGATTAAATGCAAATTTTGATAAAATAAAAAACACTTGACAGCTTCTCATGATTTGAGTTTGAAAAAATCTTAAAATATTATATAAGATATGATCTGGTCTCTTGGTTTTATCTAAATCTTTTATCAGAAAAAGGGTACACTATGTCTAAATTCGAACTAATTGAACAAGCCCCTAATTTAACTGGGCCAAAGTTGTTATCGAGATTCATGAGTACATGAATAAATATGGGCTTATAATAGGCCCATTAAGTTCCTTTAGTTGGTTCATATTGGACCGACATGTAGAATAAACATGTCAAAGATTCAGAAGAGTTAGTTCATAACCAATAAATCACAAAAGAATGATGTAGAGTTGCCTACTATCAAAGACGATTGTATAATATTGATATGCAAATAATTTTAACTCATAAGTAGGGATATTTTCATGTGATAAAAACTGATTTTGTGAATAAATCCACAGTAAATTTTCAGATTTATGTTGAAATAAAAAGCTATGTCAAACTGATCGTCGACTAAAAAAACTGGTTTTTGAAAACCGGACCAAAGGTAGCTCGAGCTTTAAAAAAAAAAAGTCTTAAAAATCGGAGTCGATTTAGTCCGGTTTTGCAATATCCCCAATTATAAGAAAGATAATCTTATATTTGTAGAAATACGTATGCAGGTGTATAGGAAAAGTCAATAATTTAATTTCAATAATGCAGTTGTCGCATGTAATAAGTTAAGTAGTAAAACGCCGAATAACCAGATTTTGCGCAATATAAATGTACTTTACCTACGATCTTGACAATTGCAGCTCCAATAATTGTTAAAAATATTTTTTTAGAAAAGAAAATTAAAATTATACCTCCCTTTAGCAACTCACGAGTCATATTAATTTTCACATGTGTCCTTTGACCTTCAGGTGCATTACTTTTACAGTTTTAAGACGTTTTTACCCTCCGCATTCTTTTATTTGCCTCTTTTCGGCTTTAATAAAGTCAAAACTTTTGTTGTGCCCTGTTGCTCCAGTAATCACTAATTAGGATTACAAAACTAATTATAATTCATAAATAATATCTATCTATTACCATCTGTTAGTTTAATTTATCTTAAATTAATCTTCTAACTTTTTTTATTTTTTACAATTTCTATGTTTAATTTTGTTTTTGGTAGAACTAGTCTCACCGAATCCGATTTCAGAAGTTAAAAATAAAAAAATATATATTTTTATCCAAAAAAAAAAAACAAACAAACTAGTCTCTTGTTTTCACATGCGTCTATATAGAATAGAATACGTAGGTTATCATCAACCAAAAACAATAATATATAAGGTATAATTACATATCCCGAAGGAACGGACTGCGTGAATTGATAATTCGACTTTCCTTTTTTTTTGTTATTCTACATTTTGATTACAATATAATAAACACTAACTCTCTAAGTGTAAAAAGCATAACTATATTATAACGACGATGATTACTTGTGGAGACACTCGCTAGGAGCAGTGTATGAAATTCGTATAGATTTTACCTTTTCTACGCCTGACGTAAACTGCCACCGACGCATCTATATAGTAAAACTGATCAAAATTAAACACATTTTGCCTTGGCTGAAATACTAACATCACGTTTTGATAAAATGAAATATCAACTTTATTCATTACGGTGCATATAATTCGAGGCCAATTGCTTAATGCGTATATGTATATATTTGTGTGTGTGATAACATAACATATAGCTTCCATGAAATGAATCGAAATTGAGAGAAGGCCCAAGTGTCCTTTTAACTTTCTAAATACATCAATGTAAATTCATGGATCCACTGTATATATGTCTACATACATAATGAAATTATCATGGTTTAATACAAAGATTAATAGTGAATTAAGATCAATAAGGTACGTAAACTAAATATGTTTGTGGTCCCTTATCGATTCAAGGGTTTGCGTCTTTTGTATATCCTCCCAAAAGATTAAATAAAGTTTTGAATTTTGGGTAATCGGCACGTTCATGTGCCAACCAGTTCACAGCTAATCCCCACTACATTATTCTTTAAGATATAAGCTTAATTCTAACAAGAATTATGATATAACTAAAACAAAACTTGACTATTCACAAGCATCCAAAATAAGAAAATGAAAATGATGAAATTAATCATAGTAAGCAAATGAAAATGAAATGAAATATGTTCTTAGTCGGATGCTACACCAACCCAAACAAACTGTACGTAAAATCTTTAGCTTTAATTGAAGATACACTTATAATTATAACTAATCGGAAACGAATTCTTAAATTGTATAAGATATGATTGTGACCAAAAAAATTTGCATAAGATATGATTGGTGGATAATATCCTTGAAAATAGGAGATTTTTTTTCAAATGAAAGAAACGAGGAAAAAAAAGATAAAAGAGTCATTTGGGATAGTAATATAGTATAAGAAATGTCATGCATCATCTCTTTTCCGGCACTAAACAAGTAACAAGTGGCAGATTATAAATTGTATAATAGTGATAGGATTAGTTTAATAAGCACAGACAAAAGCTAGATTATCAATGTCAAAGTCTCTCTTTTTCTTTAGTAATATAATCAGCCTCAGTTTTTTTTTCTTTTTTTCAAACACTTATATTTAATGTAATTTTTTTTGCGTTTCAGTTTCATTTTTAGATGATATTTTAGTTTTTAAAAATATGTTTTTTTATAAATATTGTTTCGTAATTTAATTTTCTATAATATTTTTAACCATTATATGATTAAAGTTTGAAAACAAATAATTAGTGTACTGGAGATATAATTTTTAATTCGTAAATAGAAGTATATTAAGTGTGCAAAACTCATCGATTGTTAGGAGAGAGCATACGTACACTTTGTGTTTATAACAAGCTGGGAAATATACTTTATAAAAAAAAAACTGGGAAAATACACTATTAAGAGAAGTAAACTTTACAAAATATCAGTTTATATTTATAAAATAAAAACTCAAGTGTAAGACATCAAGAAAGTATAAAACAGAAAATATAATGTTAGTAGTTCATAAGGTCTTAGCGTTCTCTGATCCGAATTCAAATGTCGTTTGAAAACTAAGACTTTTGTTTAAATCGCAACAAATATTATCATCAAATTGTTATGGATCTGATGTATGCATGAAAGATACAAAACTTTTTACAACACAAATAGTTTTTCTACAAAAAAATGTTTTGTTATAACATGCTTTGGACACTTTTGGTCATTGTTATGAAAATAATACTAGCAAAAGTAAGATCATGTGGTGTACATATAATGGCTTTATATATCCAAACTAAAACCATACGATTTACGTTTGTCATGACCTCGATGTCGGTCACATAATATTCACGTACAATATGGACCTACGCGTACGTCGACGTACTTATTGAAAATTTTCCGTATGACTTACTTTCTTATTATTGGATTTTTGGGATAGGAATCCAAGCTATCTTATGAAATACTCACACGTAAAAACGCTTTTTATGACATATTGGCTAAACAAATTATATATAGAGGAAAGTTTGCTTTAAAATCTATATTGAAATAGAGAAAATTCAGTCTGTTTTCAGCATTTATGATTTTAAAAGAAGTATACGTTTGACGACCAAAGAAATAGAAAATTATGCTTTTAAACCAGATCCACATATTTGATTTTGAAACCCATATCCAAAATAATATAGATTAATCTATAAGATTATTGTCACTAAACAACTGCATCGATACTAAAGAAATTAACTATATCTACATAGCATTTTGGTATTTTCATATATTGATTTAACCATCTAAAACATATTAATAATGAACCATTATTATATAATAAGCATTGACAACAACACAAATTGACAACAAAAAAAAAACTATTATAAATAAGTAATATAACAAGCAAACACACATGATTCCAATAGAACAGTCGATATACAACGCATTCAAATTTCCAAAAATATGAAATTAAGACTCTAGAATATTTTTGATTATTTTGGTGCTATAATATTCAGGCCTAAAAATATATATGTCTTCATCAGGCTTAAAATATAATTATTCTTTATGTGAGGTGTGGCTCAAGCATTAGACTCCAAAGGGACTTTCACTGTTTCCAAATAATTAGTATCCATTTGAGAAATTATCATAAAATTAGCCATCCAATGTTGTGAAGTGTAAATTTGGACTCGGAATTACAATGTTGGCCTTAAATCCCCTCGTAAAAGGACGATATTTATAAGGGTATTATAGTAAAATAAAGTACAACTTATTGCGTGGATGGAACGTCTATTTTCAAACGCCATACAATGTCCACCGACCACCGACCTGAACCTTTTTTATTTTATTTTGATGGTTTTTTTCCCTTTAATTATAACAAAACTTTGAAGGGTTTATTGTGACCCACTAATGACATTTGTTTTTTTTTTTTTATAAAAATTAATGAAATTTGTTGTTTGGAATAATTTAGATAATTCTCACAACTGGAAGTCAGATTACGACTTTTTCAGTTGAACTAATTAACGCTTTAAGGTTGGATCACGGATCACCACACGAAGTTTATAAATTTATTCATAATCACAATTTAAGAAAATTTGGAAAAATTTAGTAAGTTCCAAATCGTTTTAAAAAAAAAAACAAAAAACATAAGGATGTGTCTGGAAAGAGTGGTAGAAATTGGTTATAACATCTACAAATATTTTTATGTTTTTTAATTAAAGATTTATTGATTAAAATATGGCAGTTCTTTCGGATAAAAAAATCAACCTTTTGTGCGATGTAGAAATTATGCTATCAATTTGAAACTATTACTTCAAAAAAAATTAAACATCTAAATTTCATTTTTTTTTTAATACGGCATTTTGCTAGTGTTTAGAAGGATGATAAAATCCTTGTAAACTTTGAAATATTACCGCTAAAATTTACTTATACATTCTAACTTACACTTAAGCATTATCTATTGTTAATGGTAAATACTCCACTAATTAGTGGTGATAAAATTTATTCTTATAATTCACAAGCTATTTTATAGTTATAGTTATTGGTGGCGATAAAGTAATAATGCCAAAAATACGTACTAAAACAAAATCATTTGAGAATATTAATGATATAAGTAGGAAAAAGGTACTAAAATATTATTATTAATAATTAAAAATTGAAATGTATTAACTGATTAATGTTCAAAAAAAATGTATTAACTGATTGACATAATAAGAAAATAAGAAAACAATTAATGGAGTAGTAAAAAAGAAGATGAAAAAACATAGGAAATAATAAAAGACAAAGCACCTCAGAAATCCCACTAACTTGTCCCCAGAACAGAAGGAGACACGCGTGTCACTACCGCCTCTTCCCTATTTAATATTTTAATGCAAAAAAAAAGCAATAAATAAGTAAATTAATCGTATTATTGCTTGAACATTTCTGTATAATTTTAAAATCTAATCAATTTAAATTAAAACCCATTTATTATTGTTTCCCAAATTCCACAACAACGACCCACTTCCCTACGTCAATACTATTCCTATTCCATGCAATCAATAAATATCCTCTGTTTACTTGTATTTTCAATTTATTTATTTAGTTAAAAACCCAATTTATTGTCGATTTGACAATCTCAATCTATATTATATATATATATATATAACTCAAATTGTATCTATACAAAAAATTTATAACCTTAGTTCATCAAAAAAATTTTTGAGAAAATCGACGAGATAAATAGGAATTTTAATTTATAGGATACATTTTGTTTTTTACGAATAGGAGAATGAGATATACATTTTTCACACATGTATGAAACGAGACCGGTCTATCATAGATTAACACTGTATGACAATAGGGTAACGCTAAAATAAAAATTGACATAACCATGAATGATCAACCATGTTTTATTTTAAATGGTGGTATTAAATCTTGTATACTTGATTTAAACCAGAATTTCACGCTATATTAAGACGTTGTTCCTCCACATATAATCTTTTTAACTATGTCATTAAATCTTTTTTTGTTAAAGTTTTTTTGTATATATCAAATCTTAACTATATCATTAAACTTACGTGTGTATAAACAGTTTTGAAAATACTTATATTTTATAATTAAGGGTATCAATTATTGTTTATCAATTAATTAGAGGCCAAGCTAGCTAGGAATAAGAAACTAGAGGCATAGACTATTACAAAATAAATCCTTTTATTGTAGTTTATAGTAACGCTGATATATCGAAATTAATTTTTTATAACCGTCCAATGGAAAGAACTGACGAGCTTTATTAAATAAGGTGCATGAGCGTAGTTAACACTAATATTTTAATTCCGTCCAAATAATAAAGACAAAATATAATAAATACTATTTTATCTATATGTGTATATATATTGTCAGGGAAGATGAGATTGTTGTCTCTGTCTTAGAATATATATAGAGAGAAACGAAAAAAGAAAACAAAAATAAAAATATGAGAAAGCTATTAAGAGATTAGTGTCGGTGAATTTTTTGAACTACTCTTTTGCGGTTTCGTGTTCCTCTCATCTCTTCTTGGCCCACGTGTTCATCAAATCTCCTTACCGCATGTAATCGCTTCGCCGTCAATTTCACATCTTCTTCTTCTTCTTCATCTCTAAATATTTTTCCTTGATTAAAAGTCTCTAGATCGGAAAAAGATTGATTCTTTCTTGGATTTTTGAAATCTCCGACGAAAACCCATATGGAGGCGGCGACGGAAGTGGCGGCGGTTGTTCCTACTCCGGCGGTTACGGTTGCGGCGGCGGCGGCGTCGAGGAAGAGAGAGAAGCCGTACAAAGGGATAAGGATGAGGAAGTGGGGGAAGTGGGTGGCGGAGATTAGAGAGCCTAATAAACGGTCAAGGATCTGGCTTGGCTCTTACTCTACTCCTGAGGCGGCGGCGCGTGCTTACGACACGGCGGTGTTCTATCTCAGAGGTCCTTCGGCTCGGCTTAACTTCCCGGAGCTTTTAGCCGGCGTTACGGTGGCGGGAGGCGGCGGTGGAAACGGTGGTGGAAACGGTGGTGGGGATATGTCGGCGGCTTATATAAGGAGAAAAGCGGCGGAGGTCGGAGCGCAAGTAGATGCGTTAGAAGCGGCGGGAGGGAATCGTCATCATCCTCATCATCACCATCAACGTGGTAATCATGATTACGTGGATGATCATAATCATAGTGATTATCGTCTTAATGATGATCATATTGAGTGTAGTAGTAAGGAAGGGTTTAAGAGGTGTAACGGGTCATTGGAACGGGTTGATTTGAACAAGTTACCCGACCCGGAAACTTCAGATGACGATTAGGAAAGGAAATAGAAAGAGAAATATCTTTTGTTTTCAGTTTCCTACTTTCGTTCTTTCTTCCTCTACACCCAAAAAAAAACAAAAGTTGTAGAAGGGAGATTAGAGAATGTTTGTCTTTATGATGCGGGGCGGTTGCTAACATGCACCTCCTCCCTGAGTTTGTGATTACTATAATTTACTTCTAGTGTAATGATAATTTTCCGTGGATAGTTTTCACCAACTCCTTTCAAAGTTCAGTTCTCGTACTACTTAAGTGTTCAATGTTTGGTTGGGTTCAAAATCCATCAAGGTTTTTGGAAATTTCAGTTTATGAGGAATAACAAACAAATCAAAATCATAAGTACTGTTTGAGGTACAATTAGTATTAGTTGAATGTTATAGATAAAATCTGGATGGAGACACGGCGGCGAGTAAATAGCACAGCAGAAGCAGAAGACTTGGGGAAATAGAAGTGAGTGTTTTGAGTTGAAATATGGAGAGACAAAGAGTGTCCTACAACACATATATGGTAAGTGGGTCTTAACTTGTCCGATCTTAACAACTAAAGCTCTCTCTATCTCTATTATCGTAACTACTAAAGTCATTTTAGATTTTTATTTTTTTCTCCTGTTTATAATCTTTTTTTTGTGGGACTCATATCGAAACTTGCTCATTTCTTGTTAATGGTCTTGTTTCGAAAAGACTGGTCCGATACGTGTGTTTGTTCTTTCTCCATGAGAGCGAAAACGTGAAACTTGAACAGTTTCTAGTTCATAAATCCGTTTTTTCATTTTACTTTTCCTAATCAAATCAGTTAAAATTCAGATCCAACCGTGTTTTTTCTTTGTAAGATCACCACAACAAAAAGCTTGATGATTTTGCGGTTTCCTTAGACAGCTAATGATGAGCATGACCTTGCAACCAACTCTTTTGTTTTACATTTTGTTCTTTTTTTTATTACTTAGGTACATATCATGGAAATTCTTGATCATAACAAATAAAAAAAATTCCAAACTTCGAAAATGTTGCTCAACTGAAAACCTGAAAACGAAGCACATATACGTTTGTACGGACGAAACTAAGGAGGTAAGGTAACGGAAAGATATTTTTGGTTGAACCAAAATTAATTAAAAATACCTTAAAAAGGTTGTTACTTTGGTGGATAACCAAATGTAGAAAGTAGGAATCATTAAAAAAAAAAATCAAAAGCATAATATGATGAGAATCAAATACCCAAAGCATCTGATAACCTAACCCATCAAACAAACGAGAAGCTGATTCTACAGAAAAAGAAAGTAACCCATCAAACAAACAAGAAAACGAGTTGCCTGCGACCGGTATAAGATCTTTGATGCTTCTAGAGTTCACTTAGGCTTCACTTCGATCTGAACCTTCGTAATATCAGTTATGGTACAATCTCAGAATACTCGGATTCTCTCTTTTGTTCTCTGGAGAATGTTTGATCACTACAGATTTCCTCTCTACAAACTATTTTTGTTTGTTTGGTTTATATCTTATTCAAACGTTCCTATCACCAGTGCGCTTAATTTGAAGCGCGGCTCTAACCACGTTTCCTCTTGTGATAATACCGACCTTTTTTACAAGGAATTATAAAAGGATAAGCGATGCGAATGATGGTGTATCTCAAAACTAAGTGTGAGATGGGTAAATGTTAAAATCTCTCTTACCAATTTGCCATCAGAATCTACCACAGGGAGCCGGCGATATTTTGTCTCCAGCAATATTCTAGTGGGAAACAGAATCAGAACGCTTAAGTTAGAGAAGAATGTAATCTTCACACTGAAATTAGATCGAGAATAAAAAACAAAAAGAAATGACGGCACTGAAAAATAAAGGTAAGACAATAACTTAGCAGCATCTTCGAGGTTGGTTTTTTCCTCAACAACTACTGGAGCTGGTGTCATTAAATCTCCAACAAGCTTCCCATTGGTTTTACTGAGTAGCTTTTGCACTGCATTGAAAGTCTGCAAATGTTTTTTTATCGGATCAATATCACAAGATACGAAAACAAGAGAAATATAGAAACGATTCATTTGAGAAGGTTTATCATGTCAGACACTTGAATCCATTTTTACCGAGTTTTGTCTACTCAAACTAGGGAACCGGATGTAACATTAACATAATTCTACCATATGCATACACTCATAACAATCATAAGATTCTATAGCAGGCTTGCAATTAGCTTGAATTTTGTGCATGGTGATTGCGTAATCAAAACAATTTCTTCGTGAAGTTCAATTCAAACTATACACTGCTGATAGTGTGAACCAGGCAAACGAGCACAGTGTGGAAAAATATGAATGAGTACTTTGAAAAGCATTCAGGTTCAAATGTTAATAGGAAAAGAGAGGGCCACATACTTTCCAGGTGCTGTCAACCTCAGGGAACATGGCATTTTCTGTTCTTCCACTACCTATTAGCAAATCAAGAAACAAGCAAATAAGATTTCAGGGGTGAGAGAAGAAGCTTTTTTTATCATTTCACAGTGAGCGTGCTATCTCGCAACGAATGAGACAGAAGGTCATCATAACATTGATATTTCTGGCTTTATGCCAACCATGTGATCAAGTAGCTTTCTTCTTTCTCCACTTCAAATGGAAAACCCAAATTATATCATGAAAACAAAGGGAACCAAATACATTAAGTGATGTAGCTGGCCCATTTACCAGATATGGAGTCCAAAGCCAACAAGTCATAATCTGAAACAAGCCCAACCTGCAGCAACAAAGATTCCCTCATAAGCATCCAACCAAACCCACCAATTCGAAAATGTTCGACCTGAACACAAAAGTGGATACTAACCAATTTCCAGTCATCGTCTATCACAGGAAATCCCGTGATTCTATTCTCCACAAGGATTTCTAGAGCTGTAGAGAAGAGAAAAAGAGAGAATAAGTTTTGAAAAAACACAGTGTTGTATCTTTCAAGCAAATCGGATGGACTTACCTTCATCGACAGTAGTCGTAGGTTTCACAACGTGCAAGTCCTCCTTCTTCGTCATGAACTCACCAACAGTGTACACTCCACTTCTTGGCTACATTAACAGTCAAATACAATCCTCGCTTAGAAGCTCAAACTAATCCAATAGTTACTTGTACAACACTTTGTCAACATGATTCGAGGATGCAACCCAAAATGCAGGACATCTAGAACAAGAGTGATCAATTTTTCATCCAGCGGGTGCTCGAGTTCACAAAATCTCGTACCAATTCAGAAAGTGGTCACTATCTCATTACTCAAGCGACTTTGCTTCTTCAAATCTACCACTCTAAGAATGCATCCCGAATCTCAGATGTGGAATTTCACCATGTCCGAGCTAAGCTAGTAGCTACTATAAATCGGAAACAATAACCTAACCACCTGATCTATAAAGATTCCCAAAACCTAAAACGCAAACGCGATCACATGCAGAACAAAATCCCCCAAAATCCAAACGCGAAACTGAAACTGGACAATCGAGGCAAAAGAGCATACCGAAGAAGAATTCGCCGTCAACGTGGCGCCGGATGCGGAAGCTGAAGGACTCCGGGATTTGGAAGGGAAGCTGAGAGTAAAAGTGAATTGGTGGCCGGGCTTGACAGCGAGAAATCTCGGCGGAAGAAGAGATGAAGAAGAAGCATGGGATGATGCGCGTAGGGGCGTGATGGAGAGTGGACTAGCGAGGAGAACGGCGTCCATTGGCCGTCGGAGAGAGATCGCCGGAAGTAAAAGTGGACAAAGTGATGGAGGAGAGATATCTGCGTCACCGCTCTAACCGCTGCTCAAGATTGTTTGTATTGGGAAAAGCAAAGTGTTACTTGCCTTTTCTCATCATCCTTTTGATTATTTCAAACCGAACCGGTTTATATTCCTAACCAAACAGAAAATGGATAAAGAACCTAACCGATCTTGATATTTGATCATTTTTTGTAATATCAAAAGCCGGATACGAATAGACCGTTCTTTGTTTCTAAACAAAAAAAGAGGAACAATCGATATTTATTTTAGAAAAACGAAACTTTAAATCTTTGATTCTAATTCAATAATCAGTATTTAATTATTTATTGACGCCTTTCATTGTATTCAGAGGAAAATGCCTTTAATGACTCTCAATTTGTTGTTGTTTAATCTATCAAGTTGTTTGCGTTTTCCATTCTATTTTGTTTTGCCCAAAGTTGTTATCTCTTTCCGCGACATTTAAAAAAAAAAAAACTTAACCGTTTATCTTCTATTTTTTTTTTCTTTTTTTTTTTTCAGCTACGTCAAAACTAGTAAAAACCACATCGACATCAAATATTCTTTACGTGGACAAATGCATTATTTATAGTGGATGAAATAATCCGCAACACTTATGTGGAACGTTGTATCTTTTGATGGGTAATTTCCGATAATTAATACAATGAGTTGCCTATAAAAAATAAATAAATAATGTTTTATCCAAAAACAAAAAAAAAAAAAACGCAGAGAATCATGATATACAAACTAACATGTTACATGTGGTATATAGAATTTTGATGCATAGACAATGAATGCAAAATTATTTAGTTTGCATAGTTTTTGAGTTTATGATTCCCAAAAACTTTTTAATCATTAGATTAATTAACCATTAGACCAAAGTCTTGCCACATCCGTTCTTTCACATCATCTTCCATGTAAATTTGTTCCTCAAAAAAGAAATATGAAATATGCTATTTTAGTGAAACTCAGCAGTTCTATTGTAATTTAAACGTTGTCGTTTTGAATGGTTTGTCAACTACCCTTACTGAGATATTTTCTTGAGAGCTAAAAACAAAAGAATCATAATGCATCTCTTACCTAAGCCTCAGTTAGGCCCGACCTATCATCCATCATCCATCATCTTATTGATTCATATTTGTCTGAAACATCGAAACAAATTAAAAGCAAAAACAAAAGTGATAGAAGGAAATGATTCCCATATTGATGAAAACTTGAAAAGTAGGAATAATTCGTTGGTCCCTCCATTAACTAACGTGAATTATTGCAAATGGGACCGTACTAACATCCAATGTGGTTTCGAAAAAGTACCAAAGAAAATCAAAAGAAATAAATTGTGTGTGTGTGTGTGTGGCGTCGGTGTCGAAGGATGTTAGGGAACCAAGTGGGGTTAATTTCAAAGATTTACAAAAATGGAAAGTCTTTGGACCGCAAAACTTATGGACATCGTACCTAAGTTTTTTTTTTTTTTTTTTTTTTTTTTTTTTTTTTTTTTTTTTTTTTTTTTTTTTTTTTTTTAATGACTCAGAGTAAATCACAGACCTATGGAGGGGCCCAGACTAATTCTTGGAGGAGATGCAGCCCACGGATAGACCCTCTCTCCGGATATGCAAATGGATCCGAGAGCATGGGCCCATATCCGTATGGATGTCCAAAAACAATGTGTTGTAATTTCACGCAGTAGATGGATCGAATCTGAAATGTGTTGGCGTCCCAAATCTATATCCTTACCACCTGACCACAAAGTTTTGGACCATCGTACCTAAGTTCCTGACTCCTTACTATATTTGTACATTAACGTGTTTCCCTTTGTCCCCTTTTTTGTCGTCTCCTTTAGATTTTTTCTACTTCTCAATAATTTAACCCTAATTAAGTTATAAATTTTGTCCCCAATCTATTCCGTGATTTACCCCTTCCTTTATTTGCTTTCCATTGATTCCAAAAAAAAATGCTTTCTTTTTATCAACACATGTTGCATCATTCAAGTTCTCTACATAAGTTTATAATTTGACATTTTTTTTAGATTACATTTTATTGTTTTTTGCTTTTTTCATGAGAAATTCAGCTAATCTAACAGTTTCTTATACATTAATTACGTATAAAATCAGTTGCTCATTATGCGTATTAGGCACGTGAATAACAAGAAAACAAACACATACAGTATTTCCTCTTAAGAGTATAACTAGTAACCTTCAACGAATGAAGCAGTGACGAAAGCCGAATTTGGCCGTATTGGGCTGAAAATTCATCAGCAAAAGTCAAACTGCAGTAAAAAAATGTTCAGCTAAGTTAATTAATAAAAATAACAATAATAACTAAGTATTGTAATTTGAAACTTCAGCCTTCTTTTGCTTTTATTTTTTCCTTGAGTTCCTTCATACAATTTCATATTATTTTTTTACAGTGGCATATTTCATATTCTATTTTTTTTTTTTATCAGCTAAGCATATTTCATATTCTATTATCCAAAACAAAAAAGAAAAAACTATTACCAGTACCACATCGAAACAAATATTAAAAATCTCGTGAAGACATCGAGGAGTATCCACTATCAGGTCGCACATGGCCCCCACATCAATCGAATAATGAAATGCCACGTAAGTAGATTGAAAACGGATCCTACTTGAGGATATTTGAAAGCCTAACTAACAAGATTTGGACAACCTCACAAATCAAGATTCTATCGATACCGTCCGATGTTTTCCACGTTCATTAATCTCGGACTTGATTGCGATTCCAAGATTGCAATTTTTTATATAAGACATATCTAGAACCTTTAGGCTTTTAGAGATGAGCTTAGTTGTAAATCCTTATCTCCTAAATAAATAATAACGTCGTATTTGATATTATTCATATTATGTCAGTGATGATTACAGTATTCATGATATTTAGCCATTACCCAACAAGATCCATAGTTTTGATTTGCATTCAAAATACTAGTTGGATCTAATAATTAATACCATGTATGATGTATATGTGACACTCTACGTGGCAACATTTTAGCTAAAGTAGCTGAAAATTTGTATACCGTTTATGACACTATTTCGGAATAATGCATAATAGATTTAAAATATATAAAAAATTTGCAGTTTGACTATCTGAATTTCTATAGATTATGAGGATTAGTTTGGGTTTCCACTTGGGATTTTTCCGATTAACAAAAAAAAAATCAATAATAATAATTAAAAAAAAAAACTGAATTTATTGTTACTCGTCCACACTATGTGAACACATAGGCAAGTAGATTGAGGTAGATATAGGCATTGATTCATTTTATTTATGTATTGGTTGATGTACTAGGCATATTAACAACTACATGTGACATCGTTGCGGCTTCTACAGATTTAATTTGTATTTTTTTCAAACGCAAAATTACTTAAATCATTTTCACTTAGCCAATCAAAATAGTGTTACGCTTAAGATCCATTAAAAAACCAGATGAGTGAACTACTCGACGGCTACATTCACCATGAAGGAATTAGTCGGATGGTAAAAATCCAGATCACCTCTTGATAATAAAAAAAAAAAATTAAGTCTATATTTGTTTTTGACATCAAGTAACAGTCAATATATTGTAGAAATGATATTATACGGTATCTATTGTGTACTTTTACTTCGATTTACATTCAATAATATCTGTTCTTTTAGTACATTTTTGTCATATCATATATGTCGTATAACGAGGGAGTATAAAGGTCTAATAAAATCAGCCGAAATTAAGTATTTTATTTTTGTTTTCTTTAGTTTTGTTTTATGTGGGCACATTTGTTTGAATAGTTCAAAAGTATGGAAATTCACGGGGTAATTGGGGAATAATAATAGTTTTTGTGGGCCTTTTTTTATTGGAAAGAGATATAAGAGACAGAGTATCTCTCTGTAAAGTGGGCCGTGGGCTTTAATAATTATTGACCTACAAACGCATATACATATATGTTGTACATAGAGATATGATTATGTATGTATAAGATCAAGACACAGACAAATCACATCTCCAACAAATCAAGCTTCTATATAAAAAAATTAAAATTAAAAAATGCTAACCATAATAATATAGATGGGTGTGTGTATATATACATAGGGAGAGAGAGATAGTGGGACATAGAGAGAGAAGAGCAGTAGTTTCCACTTGAGGAAAGCAACATGTTCAACGAAAGCCATTATTGGAATGTTTGTTATTGCATCCCACTCAAAATATGTACAACGTGGCTCATGACCATGTAAAAAGACTTTTTCGGAGTTTAGGTTTCAGATATTATATTCAATAACACTAGATTTTAATGAAAAATTTAGAATCAACGATTGAATAACAGTGAATTGTGCTTAGATTTAAATTCTATCAAAATACATGATTGAATAACACCCCCTTAATTTTGTAGATACAAAATTTTGTAGTCAAAACAAAAAAAAACTTTAAATAAATTTGGAAAAATCAAAAACATTTGACGCGCTTGACCAACCCAAACAGATCTCTACGGTTATAAATCATTACAAAGAAGCATTTGATGGTTTTGGAATACAATGAAAACACCAAACTCTTCAATTCCTCATACATTCCCTAAAAAAAAAATAATTACATACATTATAATAACTCGGTGAAAAAACAAAACAATAATAGTAATAGTAAAAACAATAACTCGGGGTAAATTTACAAAGTGGGTAGTGACGTGGCAACCTCAAATTTTGATTTTAAATTTGTTAGCCAAGTCTTTCCTCTGGACCCAACATAAACACGAAATAAAATTGTATGTTTCCCTTTCCGACACAAGTCCTTCTCCTTCATCTTTCTCTCTTTTTCTGTATTTTTTCACTTATTTTTTCTTTCTCTCAAGTACGATTTATTTTCTTTATTTTTTTGTGTGGAGGTTTTTCTAAATAATAATAAAGTAATAAAATAGTATTATAAAATTTTAAGAATAGAAAATGATGGAAGTGATGTCAAGAATGACGATTTTTCCCACAAATATACGAATCTAACAATCCAATCTTAATATAATACCAAATGTATAGTTGGCTACAGCATTGTGGTCAGAAACCAAACGGCATCTCGGGTTGGAGCGTGTGGAAAACACGCGCGGATAGAAAGAAGGAGTAAGGAACATGCGCGAGGAGTAAGGAACACGCGCGAGAGAAAGGAGCGTGAGATGAAAATACGAGGTAGAGAGAAACGAAAGGGGATTGGTGGATGAAAGAGGGAAAAAGTGGGCCCCCACGGTTTGTCCGTACTAATGGATTGAACTTTTCTGGTAACATTTTCCTTTTCTTCTCATAATTCCTTTTTCCTTTTTTTGATACCTCTCTATAACCAAAAAACCCTTTGCTTTTTTATTTTATTTTAGTTTTTTATAATGTAATAGTTAACATATATTTATGTTTATATCCTTGTATTCCCCTCGTATTTTCAAATCAACCCCAAGGATTTGATCTTGGCCACTCGTTCTATGTAATCGAACTTATATTTGTACCGATCAAGCCAATGAAAATTAGACCGAACCAAGTGGAATTGTATTTTTAACAGTTTCGATATAGTTAAAATATTATATATCTAAATTTTTGTTTTTTGGTCTATATTTAACCAAACAAACAAATAGTTACAATTTATAAGGATTCCTAGGACTATCAGTTTTGCACCAAATGTAAATGTATGAGATTTGAAAAACGGTATTTCCCAACAAGTTGATCTGAATATTTGCAATAAAGCATCAGCAATTTGATGAAGCAACTTGTTGTTAGCAAGTGAGCTATTTCGACTATGGTTTCGTTCTCTTGAAGAATTTGGATATAATTAATCTTGATTATATACTGTTCAAAATCTTCATCTCACATGATCACATGTTCTACATGTACAACTGGGTTTTTGGAAAAAAAAATTATACAAACTTCACATTAAAAACATTTTGCGTTTCTATCAATTGTATAAAAAACACATACTGGAAATTTTCACATTAAATTGACAAGTTTTGAAAATTGTCTGCAAGTCTATGTGCATTATCATTCATTTATAAAACATATAGATATAGGTCGCTGAATTCTACGGCTAAGAACCAATCTTAAGAGACTATTAGATCTGTTGTTTTGGTGAACGAATAGTCAAATAACCAAGTAAAGCAATTAATACAGTTTGATAAATGAGTTTTAAAAGTGTTGGACTTTAATTATATTGTTCCCTTTATAAGCCTCTGGTTAGAACAACCCATTAAGAAAACAGATAGTTTACGATCAGATTTATGGTTTCGGACACAGTAAAAGTCTGGGCAAAGTATTCTAATAGAAATAGAAAACTTGCATCAATTCAGCCTTAAGCAATAAATACAAACTTGAAATAAGTTATTCTCCCATTTAGAAAATATTATTAGTATTTTGGAACGAATAACTCCTTCTATGGTGAGAACCCTATTACTTGCTTGTCTTCAAGAAATTGCTATTTTTGGAACTTCACTTTAAATTAACATATAAATAATATATGTAGTATCAAACTTAATATCCCATCTACTTTAATTTGGCCGATCATGAAAACACCTATTTATTGTACATAAATATATATCTTTAACATATATAGATCCATGCGTGATCTATTTGTATTTGTATCATCTTAACTTTTATTTATATAGATAAGGAAAAAAACAAAGAAAAAGCTCTGTTCCAAGAGCTAAAGTATATCAGTTTTGGCTAAATTGTGGGGTTTTTTAGTAATCTATCAAATTATTCATTTTCTTGCAAAAATACCTTTTATAGATTGCTTGCCGAACCAAGCCGTGGACTTTACTTTCTTAAAACATGAAATTACATATTAATGGAATCTTTGATTAATCAAAGAAGATGTTTGTATACATAGATAATAATAAAAGTGGAAATATTTTTTTTTTAAATGAAGAAACTCCAATACGAGGAATTGTTTCGAATATAATATTTTTTCCAAAGAAAGCAAGTGGTTAGAGAGAGAATAATATTATTAAAAAAAACAGTGAAGAGAGAGAGAAAGGGCATTGGAAGTAAATATAAAGGAAAGGATAAAAATGAAAACTTTCGTAGAAGCAAACTCTGAAAATTTTCAATTTTTCTCTCCTCTCTCTCTCTAGCTCTTATTACTCTCTTTTTTTTTTGTTCTACCAACCAAAACTCTCTCTTCTTTGGTTTCTCTTATTTAGCTTCTAACCTTGAGGAGAATCAAACCAGAGGATTGAAGTTTGAACCTCAAAGATCAAACAAAACAATAAAGACTAAAAAAAAAATGTGGGATCTAAACGACTCACCACACCAGACACTTAGAGAAGAAGAATCTGAAGAGTTTTGTTATTCTTCACCGGGTAAACGGGTCGGATCCTTCTCGAATTCAAGTTCTTCTGCTGTAGTCATCGAGGATGGATCCGATGACGACGAACCAAACCGGGTCAGACCCAATAACCCACTTATCACACATCAGTTCTTCCCGGAGATGGAATCTAGCGGCGGAGGAGACGGTGGTGCTGTTGGGTCGGACTTTCCTCGGGCTCACTGGTTTGGAGTTAAGTTTTGTCAGTCGGATCTAGCGACTGGATCATCGGCGGGTAAAGCCGCCACCGCCGCCGTGGTGGAGCCGGCGCAGCCACTGAAAAAGAGCCGGCGTGGACCAAGGTCAAGGAGTTCTCAATATCGAGGCGTTACGTTTTACCGGCGAACCGGAAGATGGGAGTCTCATATTTGGTAATTTAATTTAATTTTCAGTAAAAATCTCATCTTTTTATCTGATTAAATCGATCGTACTTGTTGATGTTAATATCAGATTTTTATTTTCTTCTTATGTTTCCTCTGAAATTCAGGGACTGTGGGAAACAGGTTTACTTAGGTAATTTTTATTTTTCGATTTTTTTGTTTTTTTCATATTCTGGTGTTGAAAAATGTCATCATGAAAATCATTATTATTTTTTTTCTTTTTAAATTTATGAAATAGGTGGATTTGACACTGCTCATGCAGCTGCTCGGTATGTTTCTCTCTTTGACTCTCTCTTTAATAATTAAAAAAAACGAAACAAGACATAAATTAAAGTCTTTAATTTACCAATTTTATCTTATAGAGCATACGATCGAGCTGCTATAAAATTCCGGGGAGTTGAAGCGGATATCAATTTCAACATCGAAGATTATGATGATGACTTAAAGCAGGTTAAACAAAATTATACACTATGTAAAGGTCTAATAAAGATTTTGAAATTTGGAAACTAATATTGATGTTAAAATTTGATATATAGATGACGAATTTAACGAAGGAAGAGTTCGTGCACGTACTTCGGCGACAAAGCACAGGCTTCCCTCGAGGAAGTTCAAAGTATAGAGGTGTGACTTTGCATAAGTGTGGTCGTTGGGAAGCTCGAATGGGTCAATTCTTAGGCAAAAAGTAATTTCTTTTCTTTACTAAACCATTCGTTTTTATTATAGTAGATCTGTTACTTAACTTGAGTTTTGATTCTTGAAATCTTCCAAAATTAGGTATGTTTATTTGGGTTTGTTCGACACCGAGGTTGAAGCTGCTAGGTAAATGTTTTTTATGTTTGATCCCACAACACATTGTTACAAATCTAAATTGTATAATGTTTTTTTATTGATTTCTTTTTATTTTAACTATCACAGAGCTTATGATAAAGCAGCAATCAAATGTAACGGCAAAGACGCCGTGACTAACTTTGATCCGAGCATATACGACGACGAACTCAATGCCGGTATTTTAAAGAAAATTCTCCTAATTTCATGTTTTTAGTCCTTAATTGTATCTTTTTGCGTTAGAACTTGGTCTCAAGATTTTGCATTTGTGTAGAGTCATCAGGGAATCCTACTCCACAAGATCATAACCTCGATTTGAGTTTGGGAAACTCGGTTAATTCGAAACAGAAGAGTCAAGATATGCGGCTCAAGGTAAGGTTTAATAGTTTATTAACAATTATTTCTACCTTAAATATATTCTTTTGTTGTAAACGTTTTGTTCTTTTTATTCAGATGAACCAACAAGATTCTCTCCACTCTAATGAGATTCTCGGATTAGGTCGAACCGGAATGGTTAACCATATCCCCAATTCAAATCACCAAGTGAGTAAAAAATAAAGCAACAAAAAAAACCCATGTATTTAATTTCATTTAGTTATATTTTTTAATAACAAAATTTGCAATTTCTTTGTGTGGTGTAAAAATAGTTTCCGGGCAGTAGCAACATTGGCGGCGGAGGAGGATTCTCGCTGTTTCCGGTGGCCGAAAACCACCGGTTCGATGGTCGGACCACGACGAACCAAGTGTTGGCAAATGCTGCAGCATCATCAGGATTCTCTCCTCATCATCACAATCAGATTTTTAATTCTACTTCTACTTCTCATCAAAATTGGCTGCAGACAAATGGCTTCCAACCTCCTCTCATGAGACCTTCTTAAATCTTTAATATTTTAATCCTTTTTATATATATAAGAATCAAATTCTGAAGGGAAAAAAAATGAACCTTTAAATCCTCTTATGATCTTGGTCATTAAATTTGCTTATCGGCTTTTTCTTTTGTTTATTTCTCTCAAAACCTCTTGTTAATTAGGTCAAGAAATTTTCTCAGGAAAATCAATGGAGATATTTTTCCCTCGATCTGATAAGATTTTTAGTATATATAATTGTTGGATATATGGGAAATTGGATATGTGGGTGATTTGAGATGTTCTGACTAAAAAGGTTTGAGAAGAGATTTGTCAATGAGTTGTCTTTTGTTGTTTCTTCCCAATACATTTATTAAAGATTTTAAAACATTACTGCTTTATATGTTACCTGCACCTATCTACATATATGTTCAGTCCTAACTTGTTTTGTTATTCCTCTTTCATATCAATATTTAATTAATATCTCTCACCCTTATTTCATTTTATATATTTATTTTCTTGGAAGCTTCTCACCCAATAACATCCAACTGTGAAATATTTTTCAGCACAACATATAGTTAGTTATTCAGATATTTACTTTTTTCTTACATATGGAAAACTTGGTTGGTGGGTTTTCCTTTTGCTGCATTGGTTTGATAAAGTTGGACTAAGCAGAAATCGAATCCTAAAAACAACTTTTAAGTTCACTTTCTAACCATAACATCCTATAATTTGAACACGATTGGGATGTCAAATGGAAAAGGTTGAATTACGACAAACAATTATGTGCACAGAATTGATTAAAAAAAAAACAGTTGTTTTGATATTCAAAATATGTTTTTAGACTTCCATTGGACAACAATTATTTCTCATCAAAACTAGCACACATTATTGAATAACTTTATAAAATTATGAATAAATTACGATTTTCATAGTGTATACTATTTTTAGAGTTCTAGTATCAATATTCCTGGAAGTAAAAATAATGTTTTTGGTTTTGTTATTTTGTAGATATTTTACCGACAGAAAAAAAACAGTGATATTAATTTTTTTTACAGCATTAATGGTGAGACGAGAGAGAGAATCAGAAGTAGATTGGTACTGATGTTTCCCTAATGGAGTAAGAAAAAATTCTCACAGTTATTTTACGATCTCAACATAAATTTAAATGAATATCTCTTCTTTTTTTACAACCTCTCAGTAATGCCTAAAAGCTATGAGACCGTTAGTTAAAAAAAAAACAATAATATTCCAAGATTAATCAAAATGATGAGTTATGATCCAAAAATAATATCTTGGAAATATAAATTTAGGTATATAGAGAAAAGAGGCAAATAAAAATTGGGGATTATTAGGGATGAGTGGTCATTTTCAAGTAATGTGTCCTTTGAATCAGTTTCTCTCTCTATCTCTCACAGAAACCCAAAAGAAGTCAGACATTGCTATAATGGTGAGAGAGACCTCTCGGCTTCACTTCCTTTCTCCTCTTTTAATTCTCTTTTTAATAAAAAGTTAAATTTTATTAAATGTTTCCTAAATTTCACTTTTATATTGTATAATTTGTTCCTCCCTAAAATCTTGGTTCTTCTACAATGGGATTACAATGAACGCTTTCATATTATCGTTGTAATTGTATATTAAAATTGTTACAAAAATTATGATATACTATTATGAACGTTTTAGATAAACTGAACATCTGGTGTTTTTGGATCTTATGGAAAACTATGAAAACATTGTATCTCGGTTTGGGATCTTTGAAAATAAAAAATAAAAATGGAGAACTACGACAATACACTTTTCTGCTACAATGACATTCTGATTATTTACCTAATAGAATGATACAAAATGGGATGGAGTTTGTGTGAATTTATAGCAATTGTCTTTTTTTTTTAATGACTTGAACGATTTGATTTTAAGACCATTCAATACACTTTTAGTATTTCCCAAATTTTTGATTGGGAAAAAACATCAAAGGTTCTAACAGGAAAATCATCTTCCCATTTTTACAAAGAATGTCGCTTTGATATTTTCATAATAATTTTTTAATAGATATCTATTTATTATTTCATTTTCACCAAATACACAATATATTATATAAATATTTCATATAGTGCATTACTGCATTTTACTGTATTTGATAGAGAGAATTTACAGTTATATAAGAAACTTTAATAAAAATTATATAACAACATTTGTTCTTAGAAAATAAATTATAGTTGAATGGATGGAGTATATTGTTTTTAAAGGTAAAAAAAACTTTAAATTTGCGCAAAGCATTAAACTTCTATAAAACCTTCATCAGACTGTATGAATAAACTATATGTGTATCAGATAAATAATAAATGTATAAAACGTTATATCCTTGCAATTATACTTTACTGAAACGTCCTCTCGTTGGTTATCCTTAAGTATTTCACAGTATTATTCTAGAAGTACCTTATGGCATAAACATTAATCAAACAAAAAAAATTATATTTTCTTTATCAACCTACCAGTCAAAATCAACAAATTTAAATATTTTTTTAATTATGCAACTGTATTGTACATTATTCATGAATTGGTTGGCTCCTACATGACTACCTAATATTACACCTTTTATAATAATTTTTTGGCTTCCACTGGTTGTGTAACAAGCTAACAAAATATCGAATATAAAATATTTTACTTTATATGAATTGTGTAATTCACGTCGTAACTCCTTTTTCCTCTAATTCATCCTTAAATCATCTAGCTAAACCCAATTCATCGTTTTCTTAATATCAATCAAAACGTATATCTATCACAAATAACAAAAACCTTTCGAGCATTTCAAGAGACGAAAAATAAATCAGTCACGTGTACAAACATACATATATACTAGTTTATACATGTATTTGTTTGAGCATGTTAAAAAAAAATGTCTAGGGTTTGAAGGCAAGTGGAGATTAGTGTACGAGGAAGCGGTACGATGGACCAATGAATGCTGACTTCCTGGGGGATTTCGAAACTTTATAAATAGTTTAGTCAAATAATATTTTTAATCATACGATAAGGAATCAGTTGGTCCATGAAAAGAAATTGTCTGCAGACATTTTAAGAAATTAATATAACTCCTTAAGTACGAGTTTTGTGGAATATTAAATTTAAGATGAACCTAATTTCGTCACTGAAGTCGTCACTTCGAGAATATGATATTGCATGAGGGCTAGTATTTTAATTTTAATTCATTTCTATAAGTGGCAAGATTTGTAGTCTCACGAGGATAATCGTATTACCCAACTTGCTAGTACACTTCTTGATTGTTCTTAGTGCTTCAATATTAAATTCGTCAATCCGAAAACTTTAAGATACTAATTAAAAATATATATATAATTAAATAATTAATGGATATGCTTTTTTGCTTATGGAGTCTCCTAGAAAACAAACAACTTGCAAACAATACCTAGAATCTCAAACCAATATTTTCATTTTTATAATCCAAATTTTTATTATTTTTTTATCTGTGATCTGCTACCACACTGGATGGCAATTTAAATATATATCAACCATAACCAAAAAAAAAACTTAAATATTATAAAATTAATCCTAAAGGAATAAAATTCATGTATGTGGCTGTCAATATGGTTATATGCATTTTAATCAATACTTTCATAATAGAATGTGATCTCGGACTAAGTATGTCATTACTCTTTTAGCAAAAAAAAGAAAGAAAAGAAAAGAGTATGTCATTACTCATGTGTTTTGAATCATAAATAGGATGGACATGTGACGGATATTCTTAAAAGATGGGTTTTTTTTTTCAAACATTGTTTAATTTTGTTCACCGTATGATTTGTTCATTGGGTAGATGACTCGGTTTTACTTGGGGTTTGATCGAAACTAAATCTATCCGAGAACCGAGATACCTATTATTTATATATATTTAGGTATATCAACGTCGTGAATGAATTTTCAAATCTCTTTTTTCTTAATTTATTCACCCCTTTTCTCGTCGACACACTTTTAGCCTCTTACCTTAAAAAGACAAAATAAAATAAGTATCCACTATGCCGTGTATGCAAAGGAAAATAATCAAATATAGATCCACTTGGTACCGAATCATAATGAAGATATTATGTCAAAAACTAATATTAAAATAGGGATCATTACTTGGAATACGTCCAGTAATATTGAAACAATATTATAAATGATTCGTGAAATAAAATTAGAGTGGTCCCAAAAGAGGACAGGTGTCTCTCATGCTTTGTCGAGAAAAACTCTAAACACAAAAGAAACATTAGACTGTATTATTATTTACCAGCGATGAGCGAACTCATGTTCTGCAGCAACTTTAGTAAACCCAGATCAGAAACTATAATATATATTTTTGAAAACATAAATTTCTTGTATTAAGTTATACTTTAAGATCTCGTCTTTTGCATCGTATCTACGAAGCACTGTCTATTCTGCAGAGACACGTAGACGATAGATTCGACCTCTTTTCACGAGAGTAGAAAACTCTCTGAAACAAATAACATTTTTGTTGTTGTAAAAAGTGTTTTTACCCTGCAAAATAAAAGATAACTATTACTTTTTACAGTCTGCCATTTCTTTTTCTTTCCGGCTTTGTTTCTTTTAATTATGTATTGCCATTCAAGATGTCAGTTTCCATATTTAGAATATTAGTTCGATGCGTCTTATTGCCCGAAAACATCGAAGGGAAAAAGGCCAAGAAAAGTGAATTTAATTTCATCAGAAGCAAATATAAAGGAAGAATATAGTTATAAATTCATAAAATATGAGATGTATTTTTTCCAAGTTGTCAACGAAAAAAAAAAAAAAAAATAATTAAAATATATAGCTGTGATTAAGTATCGAATGTGGCGACGAGAGAAGCAGAGTATACCATTTTATTTTTATTTTTTGTTAAACAGACAGTAAACGATAAAATCTGTTTACATTGATTGATTAATATCAATTTAACCCCAAAAAATACAAAAAAATGGTGGAAGCTCGAAAACAACAGTACTTATTTGTTAAATGAAACTAAAACAAATAGCTTTTCGCTGAGTTGAAAATTTCCCTCGTTTATCCCATCATTTGCTGCTACGTTATCAATTAAAGGTATAGTAATTATAGTTTATAAATTACATGTCTTGCTTTTTTTTTTTTTGCTCCTGAAGAATCTCTTTTTAGGTGAAAGTGGAGAAGAATCAATTTAACACACACAGCTTCATCATGTATTGTTGTCCTTCACCGACAATCTTCTTACCTTATTGCCTTTGTTTTGTCCCATCGCTTTCAACACATTTTCCATTTTCAGTAATCTTCAATCGGATTTGTATTTTGTTGTATCCATTTTTATTAACGCTCATTTTCTTTTTGTCTAAAAAGAAAAATTTGGGGAATTTGTAAAAAACATTTACTGTACATAAATGAAGTATGGTTCATGAAAATAAAACAATTAAGTTACTGCATGAACTAGGAATGGTAAACTAATCCATTTATATATTCAAGAACTGAATCACAAAATAACTAAATCTAAAAAAATGAATTTGAAATATTTATCTAAATAAATTAAATCCAAATACAAACCAAGAACTCTGTCAAACCGATCAAACTGAATTCTGTTTTAAATTTGTCTTTTACTCTGAACCGAAAACCATATATATTGCAAAATGCCTAGTGTAAACTTATAACAACTTATCATAGTGTTTATTATCTAAACAAAAATGCTAAGAAATGTTTATTAAGGTTTGAATTAGTAGAGTATTGATTAGTTAATAAATAAAACGATTTTGCTTTGCGAGTCCACCGTCCATGACTCAAAGTCTTAAAGAATGAAAGGTGTTTTCACATCCTGATATGTTAAAAACAAAACACAATTTCGTGTAATTAAAGAGTAAAGACTCTCACGAGTTTCTAATTCAGGAGTGTTTTTGCTTATTTTGACAAGTCTATAAATTTCATAAAAATAGAAAATCTCGTGGTCCATCCAAAAACGTCGTGATAAGCATGGGAACCACCCAAATTAGGGTACAAATTGTGACTCATACCTACTTGTTCTCCATATTCAATCCTTTTCATAATTTTCTTTAACTCACTTCAGAATTCTATAGTTGCAATTATATAATAAGTTATAGATTATAGTATCGAAATACTAACTACGAAATATCCAAATCAGGAAGATGAGGTTGATCATTTCGTATTATAGTATTATACAAGCGATACCTTAGGGTTTATACAACTTTCCTATATAAAGCAACCCAACTTAGTCAAAATGTGAAAAAATAAGTTTAACTAGTTAGAGAAATCGGTGTAAATATGTGGAATCAATAGATTTTGTGATGGATTAAAAACTCCTGTATCAAACCACTCCAATTTTAGAATCAAGCCAAACATGACTAAATCTGAATTCTATAAATCATGGCTAAATATGATTGACTTGCAGAACCATTTGGTTTTTTGGGACCAAATTGGACCGATTTAGTTCATCGCGATACCTCTGTGTGAAAAAGCTAGAATTTGTTTAAAAAAATGTAAGCTTTGGTTATTCTTAGAAAAAAAATCCAAATCCACAAGATTTTTAAGTGATTTATGAGGATCTATCTTTATAAGTTTGAGTATATTTGCAAGATGTGGTTCTGATTTATTTACTTTAAATATACTGTTGCTTAGAATTTATTACGAAATCGTAGATAGAGGATCAGATTTGCTAAGTCAAATCTAGGCTTATTCCCAAGAAATTATGTATGTGCTTTTGTGGATTTTTTAAGTTTGATTTCGTCACGTTATTAAAAGAAATTCAATAAAATGACAAGAATTACGATAGACCGTGAGAATTAAAGCGAAAGTTTCAGCTTTTTCGTTTTTGTGATTTAATTCCTCCATGATACAAAGAAAAAAACTTTACAAATAGTAAGCGAAAATGACTTTTCCTGAAGTATTAATTATCGTTTTTGAACAGTATGAGGCTGTTAGTTAAGGCCTTGTTTGTTATATAGACCGTGAGCTTGTTGGGCCTACACAACATAATGGACCGAACCCATAATATTATTGTGAGTTACACTCTTTACTGTATCCATTCTAAAACCCATTTGCAAAATCTTGTTTTCTCCTTGAATCTTCAGCTTACTTGTACAGATTTTGAATCTACCGAGCATTATAAAAGAACGAACACCAAAATATATAAAAAAGTATCAGGTAAAATGATATTCCATAATTAATTACTTTAAATACTAAGACGAAGGACCTAAATTTACTTGTCAAATTTTTAAGATTTAAAATATTTACAAATTCTCGGACATTTGACATGATTTAGATCTCAGTAGCTTGAGATGATTAGTTGTCTCGTTGATACAATAGTCAAAATAAAATTGCATTAGTGTACGAAATGTAAATGTTGCATCTCTGAGTTTGTTAATATGAAAAATGAAAAATGAAATGCTGGAATGATTTTTGTTTAGGGCGAGCAAGAAGAGTTTTAAAACTGAAATTCGTTGGATTCGAATTACTCCATTTTTGTGGTTAATCGTATACAAATATATTATTATTTTTGTTGAACCTTTTGGGTTCGTTTTTCATATCTTTTAGCAAGATTCTTCTGACAAGGATAATTCTCCTACTGTGGTGTACACGTGTCATAAACGCGCTCAAATTCGCGCGTGGAAATAGAGAGAGTCAAAGTGATAGAATTGTTGTACTGAGCGAAAAGAAGAAGTTTTAAAGTGCGTATCAACGAAGTACAACTCAGCATCTACGCTTTATGTAGACCGTCCGATCATACTTTACCTTTGTATTACTAACTAATGAAACTACGACACGTGTGATTTTACTCTTCTTGGGAACACTCTAAAAGGACGATGTCACACCAGATCCCAGCACCTCCTCCACCACTTTCACTCTCGTGAATTCCACACCGTCAGATCATGCTAGGTTTGTGACGTAAGCGTATTTGTTGCGCATCTCTAGGCACCCTCTATCCACTTGCTTATCCAACCGTCCGATCTCTTTTTTTTTTTGTTTCTTTTAATTTTTGGAAATTTACAAATTAGAGTAATTCCATAAAATATAATATTTTTAAGTTTGTATTTCAAAAATACCATAATAACTTTATTTTTTCATAAATACTATCATTAGTTTATTGTTTCCAAAAATACCACAAAACTAAAACTAATTTTTAAGAGTTTAGAATTTAAATTTTTTGATTTGAGTTTACTAATTTAGATTTAGGATATAGTTTTGAGAGGTTAGAGTTTAGTTTTGAAGATTTAGGATTTAGTTTTGAGGGTTTAAGGTTAAATTTAAGTTTTGTGGTATTTTTAGAAATTAAAATTAAATGTGGTATTTTTAGAAAAATAAACTTATTGTGGTATTTTTGGAACATAAATTTAAAAATGTGGTATTTTTGAGAATTGTCCATAAAATTATTCTTCGAGAAATACTATGTGATATAAATTTATTGTTTCATTTTTAAGATCAATCCTCGTGATTCTTTTTAAAATAAATGTGCACAAAATTTCCTTTATATCGATCATAAGAATATAACGACTCTGAATCCGGTTTTTCGTACGGTTTTTGTTTTAGATTTCTTTGGGTTTTTAATGAAAATTAGATATTAGTCTATAATATTGGTTTCGGTTCATATTCGTTTTTTTTTCATTTAAATATCAAGAGACAATGAAGCTTGAATCCCTTTTTTTAGTTCAATTCATTTTTATTATAATTGGTTAGAATAGGAAAAACAACTCTGATTCAATTTGACTGGACTGAACACCCTCTTTTTTTTTAAAATCAATATTAGTGTTAAGTTACCAACACTATGATTGTACTAATAATAAACGACGCTTAAAAACGACTCGCCTACTCTCTTTAGTAATAAAATCAACTTTCGTGCCATGATTGTGTTGTTTAGTCATAAACCATTTTCATTTTCATTTACCTTTATATTTGTTTTTATAAGAATGTGTTTAATAACAAAACCGTTGAAATTCTTGTGTGTTTTATAATCTCAACCGAAATTTCATACGATAATGTTTGGGGTTATATACCAAAAAAAAGATATATATATATATATATTTTGAGTTTTTAAAATTTCCAACAAACTAGAAAAAAACATTTAAAAAACTTAACAGCGCGAGTTTGGATTATATCATCCTTCTTCCATCATATTTACTGTTACAGATACTTTGGTATGTATAAAATCGTTATCCATAATATCAAATTACTGGTTTTTGTATATAAAGAAAAGAGGGAACGATGAGAAAAGATATACAGAAAAGAGGGAACGATGAGAAAAGGTGAAAAGGAGGTTTAGGATCATCTTTTTTTTTTTTTTTTTTTTTTTTTTTTTTTTAAAAAAAAAAAAAAAAAGGGGGTGGGGGTTTTTTAAATAAAAGACNGAGGTATGGGTCTTTTAGCATACAGAGACTCAACTTGAAAATTCCATGAAACCACCAATAAAAAAACAAGAGAAAACATTCAACTATCTTGTTGGAATCTAGACAAAATATAAACTGCATCATGCTGATTTTAAACAAATTATTAAAGATATCAACTATCCTTTCATTAATATCTTTGACAATTCTAGAAGCGGTAAATCTTGTCTTTTTTTCATATCATCATATGTATCATGTTGAATTTGAACAGGATGCTTACATCGAGGCGTGTATGTTAAGTTGTGGAGGCAAATATTATCCCGGATACATTGTTTGACCTGATCGGGTCACACGTTAATTATAAGTGTTTCATATATTTTGGTATAGCATCATGTATAATTTATCAATGAAAAGAAAAAACTTGATTATTTGAAGGTCTGAGACGTAAGCTCAGTTTCAAAAAAAAAGGTCCGAGACGTAAGTAATGTCTTATTATTTATGAATCAATGGTTGAAAAAGAATACTACTACGATACTTGAATTCGAATATAATAAAACTAAAACAGTCAACAATGTTAAATTAAACCAGTCTCCTTTAAGTTATTTGAACGTGACTAGTATACCGCGGCAAACAAAGTACGACACATAAATACATAATAGAATTCAACATTTTGTTTAGGGAGGTTTTGTCCCAATTTTTTTTTATTTTTCTTTTCCAAGTTGGAAAAGTATATGATTTACTTGTTCCGATTTTTACATAAACAAGAGTAGTTACAGTTTTTCCGTTGTTATTATGCGTTTTCAAATCACCATTCGATTTTTTTATGTTGCGCATTTGTTGTGTATGTTCTCAATTACAAATTCCATTATAATCATTTGGACTCTACCATGTAACTTTCTGATTACTACTGGTTTTCATTAAACAGTTTCTAATAAAAAATACTAGAAAATCGATCCTAATAAAATATTTGAATAGCAGATGCTGAAAAAATGGTGCATGCTTTATAGTAAGTGTGTCCCATATGCTTTTCCTCTGTTTCACAAAATGTAAAAAAGAGGATCAGTATTTATGTTTTGAATGTTGCAGTGAAACAAACGATACTTAGGTCATCTCCAACCATAACACCATTTTAGTGTTGGAATTGCATCATATTTGGTATAATTTTAGCACCAAATTTTGTTTCTTCTCCAACTACAACACCAAATATCACACTAAAAGAAGATTATATTATTAAATTAAAATCTATTTATTATTTAATAATTTTGAGTAATACTTATTATTAAGTAATTACATTACATTAAACATATATTACATTAGAAATATTTTTTTTTAAAATATATAATAATATTTCTTATTTCAATACATAATTATATTAAAAACATCATAATTAAATAAATTACTTCAATACATATAATAATTTATTTATGTATTCATTTCATCATTTAATATCTATTTATATTATTATTTTATATTTATCTAATTGATTATTTTATTAATAAAATAAGTGAATAGTATTTAGTGTTGTGAATAGTATCACACCAAATTATAGCATCACAATAAAATGGTGTGATTTTTAAAATCCCATAGGAAAGCTTTTGGTGTAAAAATTACACTAAAATAGAATTTTGCCGTTGGATTGGAGATAACCTTAAAATAAAATAGAGTAAACAATAAGAAAAAAAAAAAACTATACAGTTAAAATACTAAAATAGCAAACGGTGAATTATATTAGTACAAGTTATAAGATAACTAATTAATTAATTTATAAGCTGTAAGAAGCTAAGAACGATAGATTGATTCTCTTAGTTATATTTACAGATTACAAATAGTCACAAATATTTAAAGGCGTGCGAGTTGTTAGTTGAAAAAAAAAGACACCGTAAATTTGAAAGTCGATAACTGATTTAAAAGTCGCACGTAATTTAAAGCATGTCAGTGGCATGGGCTTATACTATATAGTCGAATCAATAGAACAAAATTGCAAACAAGCAACTAATGTATTCTTCTCTATCACGCCACGAGTTATAATTTTTTTTGAAAGTATATATTACAATAATATAACATAGTATTTTATCACAAGCAAGAATTGTTCAAATCAAATTACTAAAAGTGGAAATACTATTGTCAAACGCCCAAGACAACGCATACTTCGTTTTCTATAGATAAATGGAATTCTTGAAAATCTCTCCATCAAATTAAAATTTCATTTTTTTTCTTTTCTTAAACTACATAAATATAAAATTTATTGGGTTCATCCGTAGCGCGAAGAATATGCATATGCGTCTTAACAGATTTCTATTTAAAATAATGGACTATGAGAAGCAGATAAAAGGTTGTATCATTTGTTACCAAACATAAATGAAAAAATAAATACAAGTAAAATAAATAAATAAAAACTAACTACTAGTGCTAGTTTAGTGAAAAAGTGTGTCTCACGTGCGACGAGGAAAAGTTTTGGGAGGAGAAAAAACAAATTTATCTATTTTTTACTTACTTGCTTCTTTGAAAAAACCGTGAGCTGACACAAGCTCATTGCGTTTGCTACAGTAACAGTGACCGTCACTTAAAAAAAAATATGACAGACCAATCATTTTAACCTCTGTCTCCTAGCTGGCGCGTGACAGTCACTCTCTCTCTCTCTCCATGCCCATAAAATCAAAAACTCTGAATTTATTTTCATTTGCTTCTTTTTTTATTTGGTTTTCTCTAATGATATCACAGAGAGGAGAGAGAGAGGAGAGAGAGAGAAGAAGAAGAGAGTGATGGGAGATAAGAAATTGATTTCATCGTCTTCTTCTTCTACCTCGGTTTACGATACTCGTAACAATATTCATCATCATCATCCACCGTCTTCTTCCGACGAAATCTCTCAGTTTCTCCGGTATATTATCGACCGTTCTTCACCTTTACCTTCTTACTATTCTCCGGCGACGACGACGGCTTCTACGGCGGAGATCGGGTTGCACGGCGACCCACATGCAGACAACCCGAGATGTTTCGTTTCTCCCCCGCCGTCGAATTCTGCGCTCTTGTCGAGACGCAGGATTCCCTCCGCCGGAGATTTCTCTGAGGTTTTAATAGGCTCCGCCTCCGCCGCCGCGTGTTTTGGTTTCCCCGGGGGTATTAATAATGCTCAGGGAAATAGCTCCGGGACTCGAGTGTCGTCTTCTTCCGTTGGAGCTAGCGAGAACGAGACCGACGAGTATGATTGCGAAAGCGAGGTTCTTGAAATCTCTCTATCTCTCTCTATCTCTCTGCATGTTCTAAAAGTTTCATCTTTGTCTGTTTCCCAAGAAAGTGTTCTACAGTGATTTTCTCTAACGGATCTGTACTTTTTTTTCCCCTTTAAAATGTGCAATTAATTTGTTTTTTTTTTGTGTGTGTGAGATTGTTAATTAAGTTTGTGTGACTATAACATTAATGCACACCGAGTGTTTGTTAATTTGCTTGAATGGTAAGCAGGAAGGAGTAGAAGCTGTAGTTGATGAACTTCCCTCCAAGTCAGGCCCTTCTCGTAGTTCATCAAAGAGATGCAGAGCTGCTGAAGTTCATAATCTGTCTGAGAAGGTTTAGTTTAGCTTATTTTTGTTAGTTTTTTCAAATACAATCAAGACCCTTACTTGATATTTTATGTTATCTTGTTCTGACAGAGGAGGAGAAGTAGAATCAATGAAAAAATGAAAGCTTTGCAGAGTCTCATCCCAAATTCGAATAAGGTAACTTAGAGACACACACATGAATCATTCTTTTTCCTTTTACATCTTATAATAGTGTCTGATTTTGCAATGTGTTCACTGGGGAAGACGGATAAGGCTTCAATGCTTGATGAAGCTATAGAGTATTTGAAACAGCTTCAGCTTCAAGTCCAGGTCAAAAACAAAACACTCTCAAAAGATTTGATTCATTCACTTAAAGTTTATTATTTCCGGAATCGATCTTATGAAATCACTCTGTTTTGTCTGATCTTTGCAGATGTTGACAATGAAGAATGGAATAAACTTATATCCTCTGTGCTTACCTGGAACTACATTACAGCCATTGCAACTCTCTCAGATTCGACCTGTGATTCCTCCAGAAGCAACCAATGATCCTCTTCTTAATCACACCAATCAATTTGCTTCGACTTCTAACGCACCGGAAATGATCAACACCGTGGCTTCTTCATACGCGTTGGAACCTTCCATTCGCAGTCACTTTGGACCTTTCCCTCTCCTTACTTCACCTGCGGTAAACACACATTTCACTCTATAGAGCCCTAGATTCTTGAAAGCTAGTTTGCTTACTCTAAATTTTTGTTACTTAAGGAGATGAGTCGAGAAGGCGGGTTAACTCATCAAAGGTTAAACATTGGTCATTCCAACACAAACTTAACTGGTAAGGTCTTCTTGATTTTTAATCCTTAAAGAAGTGCATTGGCAATGTCTCTTGTGCTAAATGTGACATTTGGTGATTTTCAGGGGAACAAGCTGCGTTCGATGGACAACAACCTGACCTAAAAGGTCGACTTACTTGAACAGATTCTCCTATTTGGTTCCATGTGTTCTTGTTTCTTAGGACGCAAGCAACATCGCTGCCTGACAATGGAGATGCATTTAACGGTCTTTATTTTTTCTAAGGTTTCTATTTCTTTATAAATTGTCGTTAACGCGAACTCTAGAGACTAGTCTTTGGATCTAATAGCTATTATATAAAAAAAAAACTGAAGTTTATTATCACAAAGTAATTGTTAGGGTTATGTATGTTTATGGTGGGATGTAAATTTTCTTGATTATCTTCGCATTGTATTGAGACTCGATGATTCGGGTTTGTAAATTACAGATAAGCTTCTACTTCTAGTGAAGTTTTCTAAGCATCAAATTTTCCTTGAACTTGATTTCTTAAGTTTTAGCTTTTAACCATATTTCTCGGTGGGGTCCACTAAGTTTATGTAACTTTACATATAGGCTACATATAATACCTGTTATAATTTCTATTGTTTTTGCTTTTAACATTAATTTTAAAAATACAATAATTAGGAAAAATATATAGTCCACCAATTTCAGTCTTATTATAGATATATATTATCCTTTTTACAATATTTTTCAATTATATTGTATATTTGAATATTAAGAAGTTAAACTAACACCTTTTGAAAATTTAATTTGGAAACTTAACACATTTTTTTTTAAACTATCGGAAAACTAATCCATTTTGAATGGATTGATATACATAGAATCCGTAAGATAGCACAACGGTTATCCTATGTTATATTTTTCTAATTAAAATTATATTTATTTTAACTCTTTAAAAATATTATTTGTGCAAAGGAAACATAAAACGTGATATTTTTTTTAAAAAGAAACTCAAATACTGTATGTTATTTTTTTTTAATTATGTTTAAAAAAATTTGGGATTCTATCTTAACGGAAATATCGGAGGAACTTTGGTTGAAGTCGACTAGAGTTGAAATACGTTGCCGTCACGCCCACTCTCGTCTTTTTGTTATATAGAATGAGAATCAGTGTCCACTCTTTTCCTAAACACACCAACACGTTCCTAAAGTCGCCGGAGACGCCGCAAAATCCACGGTTTAATGGACGGAAAACAGAACGGTCTTGATGGGAAGCAACCGGGTCGGGTCGTTAACGGACCCACTAACCCGATGGTCACGCCTCTGCTCAACGATCTCTACCAATTCACCATGGCTTATGCTTACTGGAAAGCCGGCAAGCAATCCGAACGATCCGTGTTAGTCTCTCGAATCGAAAAACCTCAATACTTGAATCCACGAAAAATCTGAAAAAAGTTTCAATCTTTCTTCGTTTTCGTTTTCAAATTCTCAGGTTTGATTTGTATTTTCGTAAGAACCCATTTGGTGGAGAATACACTATCTTTGCTGGGTTAGAAGAATGCATCAAATTCCTCGCTAATTTCAATTTGACTGATGAAGAGATCGATTTCGTTCGTGATTCGTTGCCTGGATGTGAGGTAAACAAAATCTCTCTCTCTCTCTCTTGCCAATTTCTTTAAAAGGATCGATTTTTACCGTTTTGCAATTTTCAAATCAGGAAGCTTTCTGTGATTATCTTCGAGGACTTGATTGTTCTGACATTGAAGTTTATGCTATTTCGGAAGGATCAGTTGTTTTCCCTAAAGTGCCTTTACTCAGAATCGAAGGTCCAGTTGCTGTGAGTTTATTATCATCTCTGATCTCATTACCTCGAATAGCTTTGTTGATTAATTTTCTGATTTCTCGTGCTTTTTATATACTTAGGTGGTCCAATTGTTGGAAACTCCGTTTCTCAATCTCATCAATTACGCATCTTTGGTTGCTACAAATGCAGCAAGGCATCGGTTTGTTGCTGGAAAATCCAAGCTTCTGCTCGAGTTTGGTGCTCGAAGAGCTCAGGTTTTTTTTTTGAAAATCTGTTATATTGAGACTTAGATGTTGGGTTTCGTTTGGTTTCGTCTCTGATATATGTTATTTAGGGACCCGATGGCGCAATAAGCGCATCAAAATATTGCTACCTTGGAGGTTTTGATGCAACAAGGCATGTCTTACTAGTGATTTTGTTTTGATATGGAAACATCAAAAGGAAGCGAGAAATTATGATTTTGTTGTTTACTTGATTTGTTCTTATGGCAGCAATGTTGCAGCGGGAAAATTGTTTGGAATACCGCTCCGTGGTACACATTCGCATGCTTTTGTTAGCTCATTCATGGTAAGTCCACTTGTGCAAAATTTGTATACAGAGTAACATGATTCATTGGGAATTGGAATCAATCGAATTTTTACAGGAATATTGGAAGCAGGAGTAAAAGATTTATCCTTTACATTTGCTTTTTGCAGAGCCTTGATGAGATTGTTGACAAAGTGCTTCGAAGTTTTGATGGGAAAAGCACTTGTGAAGATTTTGTTAGTTTGGTCCAAACATGCCTAACCAAGATTCAGGTTTGCTTAAGTGAAATCTAGGTTTTGCCTCAGTGTAGTATTGTTTTTGTTTGATTCACTTCTTTATGATCTTTCTTGCGGTGGATGACAGAATTCATCTTCATTATGTGGGATTTTTTCTGAGACAAATAAAAGTGAGCTTGCAGCGTTCACATCCTATGCACTGGCATTCCCCAGCGCCTTTCTTGCTCTTGTAGATACTTACGATGTGAGTGAAATCATTTTTCTATCTCTTGTCTGAGATAAGATCTCTCTTACGGAGTTTCAAAAAGCACTTTCTCGAACTGCTTTACAGGTGATGAAGAGTGGGATTCCTAACTTCTGTGCTGTTGCTCTAGCACTTAATGAATTGGGGTGTGTAAGAATGCTTCCATTGTTTGTACTGTCTTTAATTCGCCAAGATTCATGACTTTGGGCTGTTATGCAGATACAAAGCAGTAGGCATTAGACTGGATTCCGGTGACTTAGCCTATCTTTCAACGGAGGCCAGGAAATTCTTTTGCGCCATAGAGAGAGAACTTAAAGTGCCTGATTTCGGGAAGATGATCATTACCGCTAGTAACGATCTAAACGAAGAGACAGTCGATGCTTTAAATAAACAGGTACAATCTCAGCTTAACTCTATGAACAAAATTTCCCTTAGGCCTCACCTTGAAATATAATTTTCCTCTCGAAAAGGGTCATGAAGTAGATGCCTTTGGAATTGGAACCAACTTAGTGACTTGCTATGCGCAAGCCGCGTTAGGTTGTGTTTTCAAACTCGTGGAGATAAATAATCAGCCTCGGATCAAACTTTCTGAAGACGTTACTAAGGTTTGGAGTCTGGATTCATTGCGAATGTTGTTTCAAACTTTGAGTTCTTATTGATATAAACCTCGTACACGCTTCTTTTTGTGTCTTCAGGTATCGATACCATGTAAAAAGCGTACTTATAGATTATTCGGAAAAGAGGGATACCCTCTGGTTGATATAATGACTGGAGAGAACGAACCACCACCAAAGGTAAAAGAAAGACATTAGCTTTCTTCAAAGATTTCGAGCCTTAATCTTGAATCTTAGTCTTTTAATCTTTTCTGGATTTAAGGTTGGAGAAAGGTTGCTTTGCCGTCATCCGTTCAACGAATCGAAAAGGGCTTATGTGGTGCCACAACGCGTGGAAGAGCTTCTGAAATGTTATTGGCGTGGAAATGCAGGTTGAAACAGAGTTCTCAGTCTCTTAAAGAGGGTTTTTGACAATTGACTGATTATGTTTTATTTTCTCTTCTGCCAAGAAGACAAAGCTAGGGAAGAGCTAGAGCCATTGAAAGAGATAAGAAACCGTTGCATCAAGCAGCTCGAAAACATGCGACCCGATCATATGAGAAGATTAAACCCTACTCCTTATAAGGTATATTTATCCAACAAAAACACCCTGAGAAACCTTTGTTTTGTATTCGAGAGCTCTCTGTGAGAAAACCTAATTGTTTACTTACATTTACAGGTTAGTGTCAGCGCCAAGTTGTATGACTTCATCCACTTCCTCTGGCTCAACGAAGCTCCTGTCGGTGAACTGCATTGAGAATTCACAAATATGTTTTGTCTGGTTCGGTGTCTTTTATATATACATACACAAATAATCGTAGCATCAGCTTTGCCACTTTCTGAGTTCTTACTCTTTTCACAACATCATTATATCAAAAAACTTCTACTCACCAACATTCCTCGGTTTGTTTCCTTTTGTTAGAATAAAATTCAGCAGATTCTGTCTGTTTTTTTTTTGAATGTCTGGTCATTTCGTGGAAATGTATAAAGAGGAAATCAAATAATTTTGTGTCATATCAAAAGCAAACGCAGCTCACTGAGGAACCTATCACCACAGCAAGAGAGTCGCCGCAGAGATCATAACGAGAGATGATAATCCAATTGCTGTAGAATCAGCATTACCCGCCGGAAGATCTCTTCCTGGAGACTCGTTCCTTCTGGCGACTGGTGATGGAGCCGCCTTCGGAGGAGGAGCATCGCATGTGCCAAAAGGTGCGTTTGACTGTGCATATATTCAAAACACACAGATTTATCATTTCTCTAGATTATAAATGATTTCTATTCTTCAATCTTAAGTTCGCTTCAAGAAATTAAGAACCCATTTTGAGACAAAGAGACAGTTCTAAAGGAAGAAGAATGTGTTGTGTGCTTGATTTAACTTACTTTGCAAAGGGCTAAGCTGTCACAACCACATGTGAGATGACCGTTTGCTTCATCTACAGCTTCTGCAGCTCCTCCACCATCACTCCTCTGCGAATAAACATCAATTAGCACAAACAGATTCTGAAAATTCGACTTCCGGGTTCTATAAAGGATCAAACTTCTAGAATATTAGCTCTACAAAATGTTGATTTGTCAAAGGAGCACCTGGTAAAAATCGACCGCGATGAAGTTAGGCCACCTTTTACCCGCTGCTTCATGGCAAGTTCTCATCATTTTGATCAAGGGAGATGAATTATCCGCACACGCTTGCGTTGCATTCGGACTAGTTTCAAAGTAGTTCTGAAAAACCAAAGAACGAGACTTTGTATCCAATGGAGAAGACTCAGCTCGACTCGGGCATGATCCATCCTTCAATCCATCATCACCATCTACATATAACAAACACAAACATAATCTTGTTAAGCTGGGCACAAATGGAGATTTTTCATGTTTGATTCAAGATCATAAACACCCACATTGATTTTCCACCATGTAGTTCCACTGGTAAGCAAAACCTTCTGAAGCTTCTTTATCTTTCTTGGAAGTAAAAACCACAAGCCTTTGGTTTTGCTTCACCATATCATCCACTGTTGGCCAGTCCGTACCGTCTTTCGGCATTCTCGAAACCGGAAACTGGAATTTACTCAATCCAGATGCATTGAACACCTTCACAAGAACATGATTGATTCTTGCTTGCATTAGATATATTAAACTATCACAACGAAGCAATTTAGAAAATGTACCTTAGTCAAGCCCTGTGGAGCTTTGACATAATCTTCGAGGATGATGGTAACAATCTCAGATAAGTTGGATTCAAGAAAATCATTGATCTCCTTGAGCACATTGATAGCTGGTTGCTGCAGGTTGATCCGTTTTTAAACGCAACTTAAATCAATTTCTCTTTGACTCAATACAAAGATTCAATGATTCAATATGCAACTTACAAAGGCTGTGAAGTTAAAGCAAGTGCCTCCTGTTGAGTGACACAACCATATATCGTTCTGAAAGTCATACGTGTCCAGCATAATCCCTCTCACACCATTCTGCAACAAAAACGTGACAAGTTTTACAAATTCACATTGGCGGAAAAAGTCAATAAATTGAAAATGAATTAAAAAAAAAGAAAAGGTTTCGTTCAAGCCCACCAACTAAAGCTGACATTGTCTTTTATTGAAACCTAAGGCAACGAAAGCTTAGAAACTAAGTCAGATCCCAAAATTAGCAAGAAAAATTCTAACCTTGAGCTGATTAGTAATGGAGTCTTCTTGATTCCTTGGGGAGACGAGGAGGGAGCCAGTTGCCGAATTTGCCCCCGTCATTGCATACGAATTGTGTGTCGTTAGCCACGAGTACTTGTTAAACGGCAAACCATTCACCTACCAATCATCAAAACCACATACAATCCATCACAAGATATCTTTTGAAATTGAAAAGAGATTGAAATCGAACCTTGGAAGTCGGGTTGAGAGGTTGGATCCGGGTACAAATAGAACCGGTATTTCCGTTCGCCGGGCAACTCTGGCAACTCAATCCGGCGTCGCATTGGCTGCTCGAACTACAGGTTTCTCCCATCTTGTGGATTCGCAAAGCAAAATCATCGTCTCTGTTACTAATTTTTAAAATAAGATTCATATAGAAGAGAGAGCGTGTAAAAAACCTCGAGACTGTGAACGAAAGATGATAAAACGAAGGCTATGATCATCAGATTAAAGAAGCATTTGGGGAAGAAATTGGAGCCCTGCATTTTCAAATATTAGAATCCGGGTAGTTCGATGCGACGCACGAAGAGGGAGGATTAGAAGATGAGAGTAATAGACAAACCTCCATTTTTTGCTACTTTCTTGGAGAAGAAAGAAACAGAGAGACGATGAAGTGAAAATGCAAAGGTTTTCAAGTGACGAGGAATTTAATGGATGATATTAATTAAAACGCGGCGTTTGGTTGACAGTTGTTACTTTGGAATTTTCTTGATTAATAATTTTAATTATTTGGATTCTGTTGGTCGTTTAAAAGTGATGGTTTTTTAAATTAATGTATGCTTAATCATCTACTTTTTGTTTTAAAATTTTCTATCACCATGTTGATTTGTATGTGCATAAAAATGTCATGTATTACCAGAATTTAGACCCAGTCATCGTTGACCTTTCTTCTTTGTACAGGTAATCTATGCACGTTAGTTGATTTTCATTTCATGTTGGATTTTTTTCTCTAGTTAAAACAAATAAGAGAATCGGTAAGACACACAAGAATGAATGTCGACGTCGAGGTACCATATGATAAAAGAAAAGTAAACATATGAATAGAATAATATAAATGGAACTCTTAATAAAATAGGCTAATAAAGTACATAACGTATGATTTAACATTTCAAACGAAATAATTTCATCACTATCAAAAATCTCCCCTCATTAGCTAATTCAATAGATACGACTTAGAATTATTGGGCCTAACCCATTTTTCTTGCCCAATTATTCTGTTTATAAAAGACGGACTCGAAGGCCCAACTTTGACATTTCTACACTTCTTACTCCGACTTTAACCAAAACCGAACCGAAACCTTCCTTGAACATAATAAGCATTTAACTAATCATGGCCTTTTCTAATCCCAAAATTACATCGAATGTTATGCTAAATCATTACACTTGGAACGTTTCACACGTGCGCAAAACCAGCTTTTGAGTCCATGAAATGAAATACAAGGTTTGGTGACTTTAGTCGGTGGCTCTAGCTTTCTTGTGTCATTCACGTCTGATACTTTGATACTAATTAATAATAACCGACAACCAATAAATCGAAGATCTACTTTTTTCGATTTAAGAATCTCTGTTACAACCACTGATTGGTGTAACAGTGAAACAGAGAGTAAAAAAATGGGGAAAAAAGTTAAAAATCTTTAAAAAAGTATTCTAGTTTCATTTACAATAATAGTCAACGAGCTAATAAAACAAAGAATAAATCAGGACCGTCAAATATTCTAATTAACCCATAATAATCTCCTTCCTATGACTTCGTCTTTCTCCACAAAACTACTCCCGTCACCTGACGTTGACCCAATCACACGAAACCGACCAATCAGGTACATTCTCGGTGGTGACTAACCCACTCATTCTCTCCTCCGGTGAACATACCAAAGAACTAAACGGCGAATAATAAACCGGTGAACAAACCGTAACCGGAGTATGAACCGAGTTCCAATCAGGGAAATCAAAAGGATCTCTCGGTGAAACCGAAACCGAAGCCTCGTCTTCTTCGCCACACCTCAATGAACCACTACTACTCTCATCATCATCATCAACGGTTAAGAATGGATGATCCAAAAGCATCTTAGCCGTCCATCTCTCCGCCGGGTTTTTAACGAAACATTTCCTCAAGAAATCTTTTCCTTCCTCCGACAAATCCACCGGAATTTTAGGAACTTCGTCGCCGTAACCAATGCGAACCATTATAGACATTACATTCGTAACTCCTTCCTCCAAACACCATGCCGTTTTGCCACTCGACATCTCAACTACAGAGCATCCCAACGCCCAAATATCCGCCGGAGATTCGAATTCGCCGTGATTAACCGATTCCGGTGCCATATACAGAGGCGTTCCTCTGATCTCAACCTTAGTTTTTTCCCCAATTTCACTTCTCCGTTTCGCTAACCCGAAATCGGAAATTTTCACACCTCCGTCACCGAAAACCAGAATATTCTCCAGCTTCACATCGCAATGAGAAAATCCATTGGCGTGGATATGACGCAATCCTTTAACAATCGATCTCGTGAACCGACGCACTTCGAATTCCGGCAACGCCTCGCCGGATTTCTTAATCCTGTCACCCAAATTGCCACCGGAAGCGTACTCCAGAAACAAATTGTAAATGTCTTCTCCGTTCTCCACAGTCCTTCCTTCTCCGAAACACCGCACGATCTCCGAACAGTCACCGAGATCATCCAACACGTCTCTCTCGTTCCGTAACGCGGCGGAGCAGACCACCCCGGACGATTTCACAGCGATCAACGGAGGAAACGCCGTGGAGCTTCCAGAGGTAGTGGCTAAACTAACGGTGGAGAAGCTCCCGTGACCAATTGTTTCTCGACGAATCCACTCCATTAATTAGAGCTCTTTTAAGCAAAAGAAGAAGAAGGAAAAGTTGTATAAAACAGTTTCTCTCTGCTTTCTTCCTTCTGCAACCCTACTTCTGTTTTTATATATACCCTAAAGACTTTTTTTCCATTTTTTTAGAAAAGAAAAATATGTGAAGTTCTCTTTCAAAAAAAAAAAAATATGTGAAGTTTGTTGTGAAGACTGTAATGTGTAATTAATGCACGTGATATAAGTGTATTTAATTTGGTTTATTTATTTAATTTTCTCTTGGCCAGGAGAAGAAATAGCGGCCAATAAAACCATGATCAATTGAAAACTCTAAGAATCTTTAAAGCGTTTTTTAGAATTTATATAATAAAAAAATGTTAAAAATATTAGATACGGTTCTTAATTAAGAAACATAAGAACCGATTCTTATGTGCCACGTGTTTGATCCATATTAATTTGAATGAGAAAAAAAAAAAAAAAAAA
>OVAY01000127.1:43746-94165 GCA_900406395.1 Kernera saxatilis
TTTTTTCTTCTCTTTCGACTTTTTCTAAAAACCGATTATTATTATTATTTTTTTTAAGAACCTCTAATAAAATTCTCCTTTAAAACACCTAAATCTAAAGTTTTTATGAAAAATTTTTAACTCTAAATTTATAATTAAAAAATAACTAAGTTTTTTTACTAAATTTCTCAGAGATAATGTTCTAAAAAAAACATGGATTTGTCAGAGAAGGAAGACTCTTTTCGCCCACTGTAGATATTTTCGTCTGTGCCCTGCGCATCACGCGCTTTTTATATGAGAGTATCATTAATAAAATATCATTAATGAGAATAGTTACTTCGAGCAGATTCATTATTGCACAGTTAAATTCCATGACTGAAATATAGTTTTTTTTAGATAAATTTAATTTTGATAATATATTTTTTTATAACTTTTTCTAGCTATAAAACATAGATAATTCGATTATGTTATTTTGTAAATTTAATGTTTAGTTTTTTTGTATTTTAAATAATTAATAAAATAGATTCGTAGTTCTACACGTTTGTTTCTAGATCTACCATGTGATTCGCGTTTTTCTTAAGTAGCGTAAATATCGGATGGAAGATCCTATCAAATTTTCTTTAAGATTCTTTTTTTTTTCCTACCGCGAAGTGTGTTTATATGGCTGTGAATATTAATTATTATTTTAAATAAATAAATATAATAGTCATATTGTTGGGGGTGATGAGTGATTTCCTCTCGTGGAAACTGTGTTTATTTAAGAAAACAATTGTGAAAATCTCGTCCACATACCATTAACAACAACATGTGCATGGTCAAGAGTTGACCTACTCAATACTGACTTGCTGTTTTTTTCTAAAAATAATTAGCCCCAAATTTATTGTGTTTCCAAAAGTAATTTCTTAATTCAAGTGGTGGTGGTTTAGTTGATTTGCAAGTTTAATGTTCTCCGGATATAGAATAAAATTAGGTTGATTCAAGATAACGGAATATTCACGAAACTAATAATGTTTCTAATTTCCTTGGTTGTTAGAGAAACTAATCACATAAGGTACCCAATCTCAATATATCTCTTCAATGGAAAGAAATGCGATTAACAAAAATTAGCAACCTAAAACACTTTTAAATGATAAGTCCACATCGGTAATTATAGTATGATAAAGTTTTAAAAGACATGCTAACATTTAATCAAAGCACCAGAAATCTCAATTAATGCTAACACTTTCCCAGCGCCTTATAGTTAAAGGCTTCGTGACTTGCCAACAAAACTACTAAACTAATTCAAGTATAATGGCCTCTAACAGAAGAAAATTGTTCCGTATTATTTACACGCTTAGAAGAGCTAACTACGATGGTGCGAAATAAAAACAAAAGAAATGATATTTGCATTTGTAGGTGAGATAAAAAAACGGTGTGAATTGGGTGCCACAAAAAAAAAAAAAAAAAAAAGGGGGGNAAAAAAAAGGGCGTGAACAAAAGAAAGACCCGTAGTCCGTAGACGATTGAAATGGGTCAAATTTATTCAGACGGAGTGACGTTATATAACGTTGACGTGGCCATTTGATATTTTTCCACACGAAGTAATGGTCAATGATTAAACGATAACAATTGCATGCGACTTCTATCTTCTATTAATTAAAACAATTGACCGTTTACCATTATTAGATGCACCAACCTTCACCCATTATTATTAGAATGTTATGCGGTGTATTCAAAAGACTCTCGAGCGTCTAGAAGGTTTGACAGAAGAGGATTCACTGACTCCTCTAACAAGCAGAGAGAGAGAGAGAGCTTGAGACACTCTTATGATTTTTATTATTTGAAAAAGATACTAGTTATTACAATCGGACTATTTAGTTATACAAATACCAACTAATAAAGACGAAATTGTTGTATTTTTTTTTCTAAAAAGAGAGGGAGAGGGAGGGATAGAGCCATACAGGCTACTCACAACAAGAACAATGAACATGTGGATTGTGGATGGATATTTAATGTGTAAATCATCCAAGTTGTATTTTTTTTTTTTGTCTTTTACCAAATTTTAATGAGAAACCGATTAATTTATTTTAGATGTGAAAACATATTGAACTTTGAAAATTTATAACGATCAAATGACATGATTATTGATTACTTTTCACATTTGTGTAAAATCATTCGAATTTTTTTAATTAACTCGTCAAACTAAATTTTTAATTGATTTGGATTGTGGATTACGAAGATTATAAAAATAAAGAAGAAGACAAAACCCACCTTCCATTTTGATAATCATTTTGTTAGATTCCTTTATATTTTAATTTGTTTTTTGATACATTAGTTAGAAACCGATTGATTTACATTAGGAATAAAAACAAATTGGACTTGGGAAATCTCTAACGATCATATTAAAATGACAGGATTCCAATTCTGGTTAGCTTTCACAACTATGTAAATATCCGTTTTTAAAAAATTAATTCGATTAAAATTTATAATTGGTTTTGACCGTGGATTAAAATATTTAATTTCAAACCTAAAGACATTAATATTCAGACATGTGCTTGAAACACTTGGTGGAGGAGAAAACAAACCTGGACAACGAGACGTTATAGTTGTGTCAACACGGCCTTTTTCAACACATCCAGCTTTTTTGATGTAACTTCCAAAATAATACATGCAAAGAGTTATTAAAAAGTAAGAGAAATAAACATAAATTGCACAAGACAAGAATATTCGATCAAACTCTTTTAACTATTGTTAACCGAAGAGAACCTACTTGGATTTTCGTTCACCACCTTGTCTACTCGGTTCTTCAAGTTACTTTGCTGCTTCAATCTTCAAAAGTATATGTTCCAAGTATGCATCGCCTTCCCTAAACTTTCACAGAAAACAGTCTCTTCTTTAGAGCTCTTATTCTTTTTATCTGATGAACCATGACAAGAAGAAAATATTTTGTAAGATCAAAGTTTTCTAAAGGATTAAGATCATATCAAAGTTGAGGTTTGGAACACCATAACTAGGTTGCGGGAGATGAACATTGAACACGAACCCAAAACTTGTTCCATACCGTAATAAGAGAAGAGATTCTGGTTTAATGCATAGGACGGAACATGTGTGAGAGAGGGCGCTTACCTCACCCAGAATGGAAGAGAAGTGTCAGTACAAATCATGAAATCAGCTTCTTGATCATTCAAAGAAGTTTCACTCTCATGATCAGAAACTGTTCCACTAAACGAGCTTGAATACACATCAGTACCATCATTGCAGTCTGAGACTTCAATCTCATTGTTGTCATTAAAACCCGTGAATGAAAATCCAAGTATAAACCCTAAATTTGGCAAAACAGAGTAATTTCCTCCCCCAAAACTTCAGTAAAACAGAGAATAAGAAGAAACCTTAGGAATTTGGGAGGTTTTGCCACTGCGCGATACTCTAGTGGAAAAAATTTGGGGCTCAAACAATGAAAAACAACACAAGATTTATAACAATACCAACAATGAAAAACAAGTCTCAATTCATGTACATACTAATGAACTAATAAACAAAGATACTAAATCAAGATTAAAACCAAGAGCATAACACATACAATCAGGTTCTAGTGAGAAGATAAATTCAACATCAAGAGCATTTATAATTAAACCAAGCAAGCAATATTGAAATCGAGCAATAAGAGACAAACCCCCCGGCCATAGTCGAGATTACGAGTCGATCGTCCGTGAAATCAATTGGGAATTTTCTTCGCCAACCAAACCCTAAATCGAAGCATCTCTCCGATCTGCACATTGAATTAGGCAGACATTCCTCTCTCCGTTCTCACGGAAGATTCTCTCCCTTCTCGCGAAACAAACTCAGGCGAGAGTTGAAGAAACGCCGTGGTTTCACGGACACAAAATGATACATCCGTCAAATCTACTTAATCGACGACGATTCTGACTTCATCACCATTTATTATCAACTAAGAAACGAGAGCAGAAGAGAAGAGGCTTGCCGTTGAGGAAAAGGTGAGAGAGAGAGAGATGTTAGGTTTTCGAATTTTCGATTAGAACCGTTAAGCATTTATAACAAATTGAGTTTTTATTAGGTTCGTTAAAACGGAATAACTCAAGCCCAGTACGAGGGATGGACTTGAAAGCCTAACAAAGTGGGCTTACCAGCAAATGTTAAACGAACACGTGTCACCAATCGCAATGGATGGACGGTGAACGATTTATCGCCGGAATATTCCCATCCTCCTCCCTAAAGAGGACAAGCCAGAGCCATTTGTTTTCAGTTGACAGACAATTTCGATACCAAATCCTTGAGGGAGAGAGGGAGAGAGCGAGAGAGCGAGAGAGATTTCAAAGGTCAGTGTGTGTGTGTGAGTTTCGAATTTCTGGTTTTGTGGCAATGAATCTAGCTAGGGATAATTAACTTTCTTTTGTTTCTTTCGGAGAGAATCCGTATTCCCAAAATGATGATTTTGTGTTTGATGATATTTTTGTGTGAGAAAAGAGATGTGCTTGTGGTTTGCAGGAGGAGGAGGAGGAAGAAGAGACGAGTGTGAGAGAGATTTAGAGGGAGAGAAGAGTGGGTCGCAGAGAGAGACAGAGAGAGAGAGAGAGAGGGATTTTCTGAGTGTCTTAGGGTTTCAATTTCTCTCCAGATCTACATTGGTTTCTTCTCTTTCTTCATCTAATGGAACGAAAGCTTGTGGTAATTGGGTTTTTTTTACTCGCATTCTTCTCATCGAGCTCAAGTTTTCGAGATTTCGTGCAACTACGATGCTTTTATCTCTAATTTAATTGATTTACTAGGTTTTGGGTATCCCGTGGGATATTGATTCCGATGGGCTTAAGGATTACATGTCAAAATTTGGAGACTTGGAGGATTGTATTGTCATGAAGGTTTTGCATTTGAGTCTTTCGGTTCAATTTTTGTCTAAATTAGACTTGAACATTGATTAAGCAATGTCACCAAGCACTTCGATGTGATCATCTAAAGATGTTTTATGTTTAGGATCGATCAACTGGAAGATCTCGTGGATTTGGGTATGTCACTTTTGCTTCAGCTGAAGATGCAAAGGTAAAATTACGAATCGCATTTTTGTTTCATTGGTCACTGGAGGCTTTTCCGATTAGCAAATCTGTCTTACTGTCTGTTATTTATTTGAGTACTTGTAGAATGCGTTGAAAGGTGAACACTTTTTAGGGAACAGAATCTTGGAAGTCAAAGTGGCTACACCAAAGGTTAGTACATGCATTTTTGTGAATCTAATAAGACATTAGTTGTCTCCTACAATCTTTGTTCAAGAGGGTTATGTTATTGTGCCAGGAAGAGATGAGACAGCCTGCAAAAAAGGTGACGAGGATCTTTGTTGCTCGAATCCCTTCATCAGTCTCTGAATCAGATTTTCGAAGGTAATCCCACTTGCTTTAATGTGTTTTATATTTTGAGAATGGTTTTTAATATATGTGGAAAGTATAAGCATTTCTTGTCTACTCTTATGCAGCCACTTTGAGAGGTATGGGGAAATAACAGACTTATACATGCCTAAGGTAATCTATCGTTATCTAATTGTGTGTCTGATAATTCCCTACACTTTGAAGAGTTTGTGGTCAGATCTGGCCCAATTCTTTAGCTTTTCATGCCTCTGACTGGATGTGAAATCATTTCCCCATTTTCTATTTTAGGATCACAACTCGAAGCAACACCGAGGAATTGGGTTTATCACATTCGCTAGTGCTGGTCAGTTTTTGCTTAAATCTCCTTTAGAATTGGGTGTATATACATTGATGACAAAACATTCTTTACAAGTTTGATCATCATACTCATGAGAAAGAACACATAAGAAACTGACGAAGGCGGTCCTGGCTATAGATACTCTCGCAGTTTTAGTTCATCTTTAATCTGTTTGTAAAAGTTTGGATTCAGAAGAAACCTTCTATTTTGTGATTGCAGATTCAGTGGAGGATCTGATGGAAGACACTCATGATCTGGGAGGTACAACGGTTGCTGTTGATCGGGCAACACCAAAGGAGGATGATCATCCTCCTAGGCCACCGCCGGCGGCTAGAATGGCGCGCCCACCCGTGGCTGTTGCAGGTGGATTTGGAGCTCCAGGTGGTTATGGAGCTTATGATGCTTACATTTCTGCAGCTACAAGATACGCAGCGCTTGGTGCTCCTACGTTGTATGATAATCCGGCCTCTTTTTATGGAAGTAAGGCTCACTACAGAATACCAAAATACTAAGTGAGAAACAAAAGAATTTTCAAATCATTAAAGGGAATTTTCACCTTGACTTAGGAGGGGAACAAACGAGGGGAATGGGAAATAAGATCTTTGTTGGACGGCTTCCTCAAGAGGCATCCGTTGATGATCTTCGCGATTATTTTGCGAGATTTGGCCGTATTCAAGATGCTTATATTCCAAAGGTGAGTTATAAGTTGCAGTGGGAACATTCACAGTAAACATTTGTGAACATATTAAACATTCATCTTTTTTTAATAGGACCCAAAGAGAAGTGGACATAGAGGTTTCGGATTCGTTACCTTTGCTGAAAATGGTGTTGCAGATCGTGTAGCCCGGAGATCTCATGAAATCTGTGGACAAGAGGTAAGGAAAAGAGCTATTATAATTGATGGTTTTGCATAATAGGCCTAGTACAAGAATCTTTTTAAGATGTTTTGATTTCTGGGTTAGGTAGCAATAGATTCAGCAACACCTCTTGATGAAGCTGGACCTAGCGCCGGTGGAAGTTCCATGTTAAATTCTTCTCGTCCTGAATATTTTGGTGGCTATGGAGGTCCAATGCGCACTTTTGGTCGGATGTACGGAGGCATGAGTTTGGACGATGTGAGTAAATAAATATATAACCAATATCACTAGTCAAAGATTCTTAATATACAACTTAGTTCTGATTCATTTCGTTTTTATACTGAATCTGCTAGTGGGGATATGGAATGCCGAACGCAAGACCATCAAGATCAGACTGGAGGTACCGGCCATACTAATGCACCAGACAGACAATATCATTTAGCTTTGGCTTTGGCATTTGTATAAACTTCACTTGTCAGATAGGTATCAGAATCCTCAGGATCAATTTGATTGAAGCTTTTATGTTTTACCTGGGAACAAGTGAACCTGCTTTGTGATTGTATTCTGAAAGAGAAGTAAAAGTTGGAACTGAAAAAAGCTTTACAAGAAAATTTGGAGTGTACATTGGTTTTCTTTTGTTCAAATTGTGTTTAACAAAAAAAAATTAGAGAGCAGATGAAGATTTTCTGCAATCAACACGAGGAGCAAAGCAAGTCATGAAAGGGGTCATGAAAGTATGTCTTCGGACAAGATGAGTGATCTTCACTGAGTTTCTGGAGATTTGATGATTTCCTCCTTGTTCTTGTTGATGATGTTCACTGGATACTGAACTTCTCCTCATCTCTTGTGCTTTCAACTTAGCTGTTTGAAGCTTGTTCAAGATCTTATCCATTGATGCTGATTTCTTCTTCTCCAGCTTTACCTGAGATTCAAGCCAAAGAAATTTCAATACAACTGCTCATGATCTGTTTGTGAAGAGCCCTTATGTAAGTGTCGAAGAGGACCTCGAGTTTTCTGATGGCGGCTTCAGCTTTCGCCTTCTGCAAATTTTCCCAAGCTGCTATCTTCGCTTCCTCTCTTTGCAATCTGCAAAATATTCACAAAGACAAACATTAATAGCTGACCAAGAAGAAACAGATGTAAAATATCTATGTTTGATTACTTTGAAAGAGCCATGGCTGGTTCTGAGATATCCCAAGAAGAAGAAGAAGCAGAGGCTTCAGAGTTGTCTTCAACCTCGGGTTGCTCTCTCCTAATAACCCTAGTAGAAGAAGACATTACTCGTCTCTTCGGACGCTTAATCATCCTTGCTCCTTTATCCATTTTCACTTCTCTCACTTCACCTCTACAAGGATTTTCCCTCGGAGGAGGCTCAATCACAGAAACAACCAACGCTGGAGATGAATAGTTAAGTTCTTGAGGAGACTGGTTATTATTATTAGGACTCGTCTCTTCTGGGCTCATCTGAGTAGCTATATCTCTTCTTGAAACCACCGGAGATTGCGCCGCCGTCGTCGTCTCTCCCTCCTTTGTGTCCTCTGCTTTCTCCTCTGCACAAATTTTCATGTTTCAAAATCACAAAGCTTAGATCTTGGCCATAGTTCCATAAGAATCAGCTCAGCCATAGTGAGTCTTTTTGCAATCTCTGATGCAAGATTTAAGATTCAAAGAGTTCTAATTTCAGATTCGTTGAATCCAAAGAAGATAAGAGAGAGAGAGAGAGAGAGAGAGAGAGAGAGAGAGAGAGAGAATTGTTACCTGTATCAGTTTTGGAGCTAAGTGATGAAGTTTCTTCACTCATCAGATCAACCCAGCTCCGGCTATGTCCATGGCGATGTCCATAGCCATCACATCCACCACCGACACTCCCTCTGAAAACCCTATCCGCCTCCAAAACTCCCGTCGAAAACGGCGAACCAACCACCATTAAACCCTTCATATTCCCCGGAGGAGCTTCCATCGCTCGCATCGTCATCCTCGGAGAATAGTGGTAACACCCCATCGCCGACGAAGAAGACAGCGGCGGATGCGGCAGCGTAGGAGGAACAATCGGCCCGCTTTTGGATTTCTGCCGTCTCTGTTCGGAGAACTGAGAGCTCACTGAGGGATTTTTACAAACACCTGGTGGGTATGTAGATACTGGGCTACAAATCCACCGTTCAGCATCTTCCCATTTCGAAGGAATCGCTCTGCCGCTGTAAAACGGCGTCGTTAAGGCGGAAGCGGAGCCGATGTGACGACGACCGTTAACTGCGGCGGTGGAAGAAGTCGTAGACGAAGGATGAGGAACTCTCTCGGAGCTCCATCCTTTGTTATCGCTGTAACTCGGAGCTCCGGGACTCAGAAAACCGCCAAAGCTGTTAGAAGAAACAGACGTCTTTCTCATTTTTTTTCTTCGATTCCTCCAGAAAAAAAAAAAAAGAAATTCTCAGATTTAAGATGGAAAAATTGAAACTTGCTAAGAAATTGAAATCATTTTTGTTGACCGGAGATTGGAGTGTGATAAAGAGAGTGATGTAAACTGAAAAGAGAGAATAAAGAAAATGTACTTTTGTGTTCTTTGTAATCTCAAAAGGTGAGAACTTTGAGGACAGAGAGAGAGAGAGTAAAGAGAGAGAAAGCTTTTTTGTTGGCATTAAGACAAATGTCGTGGCCGGTCCGATCATATACCCAACAAAAAATAAATAGAGAAAAAGCCAATAAATCTCTAAACATTTAAATCAATTTGAAATTGACTTCTTTGGGATAATACAATTTACCCTTTTCTCCAACAAGATTCATCACCGTTGTGTTAATTTTTTCTTTTTATGAAATTGGGAAGAAGAAAAAAAAACATTTTTGGAGAAGAAAAGTAACAGATTTGGACAGATTTAACTGCCGTTATGTTATGTTATATCATTCTTCTTCTTCGATCCTCTCTGTACCGTTACAAGAAAGCCACAACTCCTCCATGTGACTCTTTCTGCTATTTTTGTTCTTTCGATAAATTTCAGACTCTTTTTGTCGTTTCTGTTAACAAGTTTCCCGCTTTTTTTTTTTTTTACTTTGACGTTATTTTACGGTTAACTTTTTTTTTGATAGGTATGTAACTGTAGTAGCTCGTGCAGACCTAAAAAGCAGGATCGTAGACCTAAGCTTTGCTCTCAGTCTTTAATTCTTTTAATTCTAATTGGTAGAGAGAGGACATGATGGAATTTATCCGTGAGTTCTTCAGTTTTAAAATTCAAACAATTTGTATGGAATCGCGATTTTCGTTTGGTCTTGTCATTCCTTCATTTTTTCATTAATTTATAACAGAACGAGTTTTTTTCCTACATATTTTTGTTTTTAAATAGATTTAAAATTTTAATACATATTTTATGACATAATTTCAGTTTTATTCTTATTATCTGTTTAATAATTATGTCATAATATATTAATTGCTATCAATTCGGAGTCATTGCAATTTGAAAGTTTTTTGCGTTTTGATCGCCTGTTTTAGAATAAATATAAATCTGATACTTTTGGTAAAACATAAATAAAATATATTTGATCAGAATATATAGCCTAATGCTATTATTGAGTTATCATCGGGATTCAAAACCGATAAAATGCGTATTTATAAATTATTGAAAAAAAAAGAAGTATACTTATTAGGAAATAGAAATAGTACAACTTTAATAGTTTTAGTTGTTCCAACTAACCACGTTTAGATTATTCAATATATATACTGTTTGAAGACATTTCACATGTATTTTAAAATATACTTTATTCGTTATCACTATAATAGATGATCCTTACATCCTTAACTTCGGCTTCTAGTACATGCAAGTTACAATTCGAAAGAGCTGAAAAAATCTCATAAAATTGTGGATTATTGATGATGTTATAAAATTTCAAAGCGTTTAAGTACTTAAAATATTTATTTTATTTTATATTAGTTGATGTTTAAGATTTGAACACATAAATTAAGAAATTATGTAAATTCAAATTTTTTTGATTTTTTTATAAAAAAATATTATTTATTCTATAATTAAAAGCAATTCAACCAATATTCAAAAAAATTACATAATATTATTGGTCAAAAAAAAAATAAATAAAATTTAATTTTATATTGAAAATATAAAATATCAACTAAATTAAAACAAAATTTTTTGATTAAAACATTAATTAATATGAAATAAAGAAAGTAATACGGAGTGGTATTTAACGCATGGGCATGGTCAAGCACACACACGAGAACACACACTAGACTCGTTGTTATTTAATGTAGCATTGATTTTTCGAACAAAACAAAGCCATCAATTATAACAATAGTGATAAATAAATAATAGTATTAATTCAGGAACAAACAAATATCTGAGAATGGGTCCAATTAATAAAACCCATGTAGTATCATATTGACGCATGAAAAATAGTGACTCCGCTCCTACCACATTAGATCAACGTTGATTTTTATCCTCTTTCATTCAAATCGTTCTTATCTATTTATCACAAACAAATGAAGAATATAGATCAAAGTAATAGAATTTTCAACCAATATCACGTTTGTTTTTTTTTGGTTCCCATTTATACCATTTTTATGCTTCCCACTGTGATTCCACACCATTTATTTGCCATTCACGAATTTAACTAAATTGTTTACGTTATCTATTTCTAACATACATTTATGCTATAAACTAAATTTCTTCAAATGTATTTAGCTGTTGTTGATATTATAACTAGCTAAACAAAAAAGAAGTACTAGAATTTAATTATAATTTTAATGTAAAGCGTTATTCAAGTCATATAATTTTACAATTCAGTCATTTTACTATTCCGTTATGCAATTGAAATTCAAAAGAGGTAATACAAGATTCATTAATATAGACAAATAGATCATTGTTCGTTTCTTCTCCTTTTCGCTTAGCTATGTGTTACGGTTTATTAGTTCGACCGTTCGAGTCTCAAGCTTAATTAAGACTCATGGTGCTCTTACTCGAAATCGAGTGAAATTTAGAATATATGGAGATTATAATAAGTTGTTTGAGAACGAATAACATGGTGTTCAAAGCAAGTTGTTTAAATGGGGACCATTCATAATTATTTTTCTAAATGTAGTTATGACCTTATATGTAAATCTTTCTATAACAGCTTCTTTCCTAAAAAGAGCAAGACTTTCGTCTTTTTGTACTAAAAATTCCAAAGAGCTGAAATTTCTCATAAAATTTTTGGATAAATTGATGGAGTTAGAAATTTTATAAAAGGTTTGAAGTAATACGGACGACGTGTTATCACGTTATGTATATAAAAGAACGGTTTCACACACAATGAAACGCATGGGGATGGTCAAGCACGGACGACAAAACACAATCCTTGTTAAACACACACCATTGATTTTCCGGAATTTAATGTAATTTAATTTTAGTACAAAAAACTGAAAAGGTCGAATTTCAAATATCCATGTATCATAGTGTCATGTAAAATAGTGACTCCTCTCCTACCACATTCAACGTTGAATTTTTTCTTCCCCTTCATTCAAACCATTCTAAGAATATCCGTATGAAAAGAAAAAAAAAAAAACAGAGAAAGAGAGTTCTCAACTAATATCACGTTTATATTTTTGCCTTTATAATAATTAGATCAATTGATTGACAAAAAAAAAAATCAATCCATTTTTATGTTTATTTTTTTTTATGATTCTGCTACAAACTAGACATTTGTTACAAGTATAGCTAGGTATTATTATATTCTCATTCATTTTACTATAAAATCAGATTTTCAACATTTTATAATTTACCAAAAACTCATATGAAAACTTTATTCTTGCTTTTTTTTCATGGATACAACTAGTATGACACCAAGGTCCCAGTCAAAATTTATTCAGAAACAAAAGCAAGAAAAGGAAAAGAGGAGAAGAAACCACACATAACAAATATATAAAATAGAGGAAAGAGGTAACGAGAAGAGTTTCCACTCTATCTGTCCTTTTTAGTTCAGTGCCTTGACCTGCTTCTTCGCCTGCAAAACACTCAAATATGTTAAAAGAGGCAAAGCCACCATTTTGTTGAAACATGTAAAAGCTTGCATTTGCTTTTTTACCTGGGAGACCTTGAATAGGAGGAAGAGCGTCTGCGAGAGCGTTTAGGAGAGCGTGATAGCGACCTAGATGGGGAGCGAGAACGAGACCTAGACCTAGACCGTGACCTTGAACTGCGCCTGCGCGATCTCCTGCTTCTGCTTCGTCTGTATCTTCTGCAGACAAAACATTGTAGCAGTTTAAGTACATCAAATAGAAGAAGGAGATAATGAAATCTGTGTTGGTGAGTCTCTCTCTCGCGAGCAGATCCAATCAGAGGTCTAAGAACCGAAAAAGTCTGAAACTTTTTGTAACTTCCTTCTCATCTTCACAAATCCCCACTCTAATCACGAAGCAAAAATGATAACTTTATTAACAACCTCGGTGGTGGTGATCGACTATAACTCCTACTACGGCTGCGATGTCTATTCCGACTTAACCGGCTTGTTTCCGCTAGTTTCTCCAGCCTTTGCCGCTCTTGTTCTCGTTTTTTTGCAGTCTCAGTTGCAGAGTCTTTCTTAACTGTACAAAAATGATGTGTATCCACCATCTCAGTTTCTAATAGCAAATGTGAATAAGCTTAAATGCAAAGAACGTAACAGCACTTAAGATCTTACTCTGTTTCGTTAGCTGTTTGTTCATGATTCTCTTCAGTCGTTCTTGGGGAGTTTCTTTCTTCACCGCTTGCGTCTGCTTCGAAGACCCTCCCGAGGAGGTACCTGCTTTTGAAAGCTTTGCTAGTGCTGTGGAAGTACTGCAAGTAGAAAAAAGGAATCAAGGTTCCACTTCATAACTACAAAAGCTAACGGATGAGACAGATACCACCGAATTAAACTTGAAATATGCAATCATGACCACTACCTCACTGTCGGTTTAGCTGGTTTAGCAATCTTGTCTTTCTCAAGGGATACACCAGATGCAGGATCAACATGCAGCGCCTCAAGAATATGGCCCGACGATGGTCTGCAGGGAAATAAAATATTATAGTTTCCTACTCCATCAATTCTAATAAGCAAATTTCATATCCAGCAAGCAAGCTTCTATCTCTCCCCTGGTGTCACAGGTAATCAGTCTAGTGCCAATTTATTATACTACAACAAATGTTATCCTCAACCAACAAGTGGGGAGAAAGTGGCTATCTTTGTAAGAACTATAGGTTGAGTGCTCCGACCGGGTGAAGTCAGCCTGGGATTGTGGTGAACGCGGTGGGGAATATCCTTCAAACTTTGGACTGCCCACATCTCCAGAGCCTCCAAATTCTGTAATATATTCGATTTTTGGCTTGCTAATATCATCAGAATGGTCTCCACGACCATTCCGCCTTGAGTATGACGGAGAATATGACCGGGATCTGGATCTTGATCTGTGGATACGAGCAAGAAGAGATAAGCAATCACTTTCCCAATGTTTGCATAGCTGGTATGACATAATAGCAGGCTAAGAAGGGTAAAACCTTCGTGAACGCGGATAAGCCTCATAAGTAGGACTCCTTCGAGACTCCCTATGAATTTAGAAGCACCATGTCAGCGAGATGAAAAATCCACAGATTTCTGTTTTCTTACGTGTTATACTAACTTACCTGTAGGGATCATGATGAATCATTTGCCTTCCAACAATCCTTGAAGTTTCTCGTTCTCTATCCCTCTCTATCCTAGAAACTTTTCTTCTTTCCTTGCGACTTAGCTTCTTCTACATTTCCACGAATTTTGATTCATTCACATTCATCAGCAGATAAGCAAAACAAAAAGAAGGCATAACCTTCAATGATCAATAGGAGTCTTGCAACTTACAATTGAAGGGTCGCCTTTAATAAGTTCCTTTTGCCTTTTCTCTTCCTCCTTTGCCTTCTTGTCCATATAAACGAGCCACCCATATCGCTTTACGCCAAACTGTTTCGCAATTGTTTCCATTCCTTCATCATCACTGTCGTTACTGTCAAATTCTTCCTCGTCATCCTCATCATCCTCGTCGTCATCAACATCATCTTCGTCCGCATCCAAAGATTCCTCTTTTCCGTTTCCAGCATACGAAAACCCAACCTGTGAATATGTACCTTTGTTTGCAGGCGGCTGAGCTGGTTGTGATCTACATATTACATACAAGAACAGAACAAAACTTATCAGCTATATCAGGCTCAACGTTACCAGTGTCTACGACAGAATGGGGATTTAACAACTCGAGCTTTTACCTAATCAACACAGAGTAAGTTGGAGATGTACCTTGTCCCTAGGAAGGGTGCAGCAAGTTTGGCCTCAAGCTCTTGATTGACATGTAGCAAACCCTCCTCATCAGAAACTGTTCACAGTATGAAGCATTATCCCAGTGACTCTTATCTCAAGTTTACTCGAATACCGGTTTTTCTTGAATTGTCTTTCCGTAAAATATATGATCGAAAAACAAACAGGAAACAAATTGTATCGGAATGTAGAAAAAGGTACCGACATCCTCTACGCCGATGCTTAATTAAATCCCGATAACGCTCAAAATTAACAAACTCTTCTAGTTCTTCCTCCTCTTCCGACTTTTTATGCGGCCGTATACTTCTCGAACCAGCCTCACGCACAAAATCCAGAAGAGCACGACCATCAAATCTACACGTACAAGTAGTATATGAAGAACAATTCCAGAACAAGCAGCGAAATCGATAAACCCTAGAACTAATTCAATACCTATCAATCATTACATCTTGCTTCCCGTTCCAAGGTATCCTAATACAAAAAAATTCGTTCAGCGTCAATACGAAATCAAGCAAAATTGAAGAAGGAGAATTGCATAAGGGATCATTATTATTACAGGCCCTGTTGATCCTCGGTGGCTTGGTAAAGACCATCATCGCGGATGATTCGGTAGCGGGATCCAACGGCTTGAATCGACTGGAGAGGATCTCCACGGCGTTTAGCCAAGTAAATAGCTCGCCGCTGTGCTCTTTTCCGAGCGGCGTCCATCATATCGTGCACCTTCTTCTCCGATCTTCTCGCTTCGTGCCACATCTTGATCTCTCACCTAGTCTCCTCCTTGTCTGAGAAACCCTAATAAACTCTTCTTTTCTTATTAGACAAATTGGGAAAATTTCTCAGGCGAATAGTTGTTTATTTCCGACGAATAGTTTGCAAGAATGTGAACCGTCCGATACTAAGAGGAAAATAGATCGGCACTTCATGGAACCTTCTGGCTGTTGCAGAGGTTTTATTGTGCTTGTAAATTCTCACAAGTTAGCAGATTTTATTTATTAAAGAGAAAAACTCAAGTTGAGTTGGGCCGGTGCCTCTCTTTTTAAATAGGGCCCAGTGTTCGAGCGAAAGCCATATAAATAAAAGAAAAAGTTTTCAAATTTTTAAGAGAAAAAATGGTATTTTGCTTTAATCGGTTGTTGGAATGAGTGGTGTCACGAATTAAACGTCTCTTCTTCTTTTAAGTATTAGGATATACACACTTATATCATTAATTTTATAATAAAAACTGCTTATTTTCTTATATATGGTTTATATAACCACAAGTTGGAAGAAAAATAACTCAGAGGTTGTGCCCAAAACATTCTGGATCCTGTGGTTGATCACTTTTGTTTGAGGTAAGTATAGTGGCAACGTATGACGTAATATGGCATGCATAATAATTGCATTACATAAATTAATTTTAAACATGATCAGATTGCATTTTTATATCTCATTTTTTTGGACCACTTTGTTTGAGGTTATATATAGTATTTATTTTTTGTTTTAATTTTTTTATTCATCTCATCATTTTACTCCAAAACGAATTTGTTGATACAATTTCTACAAGTATTCTTGATGATGATTCATATGTATATATCTTTTTGACAGCATAAATATATTTATATGTTAGTTTATATTGCATTATTGCATTCTGAATCCCTTCATGAACAGTTTTTGTCGACTCAAAAGTAAGATGAGAATATGGAAAAGTTATGATGGAAAATAGTGGAACTCAAACATTCTAATGCTTAACAAACACAACTATACAATAACCAGACTCATCTTCCAAGTTCCATCAAAAAGATTCGTGGAAAATAAAAGAGTTGCGTTTCAAATCGATGTTTCTCGACACGTGTCCATAGCTGTCGCTGTGTTTTGATTTTTCGTTCACTGTTTTCTAATAACCCTTAGTCTCGTTTCAGTTGATCTGGCCAAGTGGATCGTCATATTTTTCACACGTCGCTAAAACCCAGAAATGAGTTCGAACTTTCCATATAAAGTTGGTTAAAACTCTTATGTTTTTGGTTCAATATATACTTCAAATTTTAATAATAGAATAAAAATATATTATGCCGTTGTATAATTGCAATTTCCAGTCAAGTCTTTTTTCTTATAATTAGTTTAATTTTTTTTCAACAGAACTTATAATATCTGAGCAATGGATTTAATTTTGGCAAACTACAATATTATTTTAAATAATTACTTTTCATAATTGCCTGAAAATAATTTTAAAAAAAAATTAATTAAAACATCCAAAAATTACTATTTTTTCGACCTCCTAAAAACTACACATGAGTAAATTTTAAATCGAATGTAATTAGAAAAATTTGAAATGGAACAATTTTGTACTAAATAAATGAATAAAATATTAAGTATCTTAGTTCGAAATTACATATAAATGATTTAATTTAAGTCATTATAGAAATTTTGAGTAAAAAAAATACTGTGGAAATTTTAATACATGGTTTAAGAAGTTTTATTTTTAGTATCAAATTGGATCTTATAGTTGATGTCAAAAAAAAAATTGGATCTTATAGTATTTCACGAAATCAAAAATGTTTCTTTCCGACTTTTCTATGTGGAAAAATTGTCATTGTGCAAAATCTAACAGAATACTTTATTAAAAAAGGAACCTTATAAGTCATTCGCTATTAGGAAAGGCATGCGAAGAGAGAGTATAAAAGTCTAAAATGAAATACCTCAACTTGAATAAAGAAGTGAAAATTTTTCTTTTTTGTTTTGTCAAGAGAAGTGAAAACTAAAATCCTAAATCAGTATGAAAAAAAAGTTGCACACATTTATTATTATTAATGCCATTAATATATGATCTTTTGTATAAATGGAACTCTCATATTGAAACTTTCAATATAAGCCTACTAAATCCTGAACCTGGTATAGCCAGACACACGAAGAGATGCTAAACATTGAAAACGTTAAGATGGTTTGACAAGCGTAGATGCTAGTTGAAATCGGAAATCATTGGTGAGTCAAATCCAAAAATAAGGGATCATAAATTATTATATCACCCGAACGTTTTAATATATATCCGAAAACTTGAATCTAGTTTTAAACCGAAACTAAGTTAGATTCATCCATAATCTTGTATCTTTTTGTACGTTACAGTGAGTCTTGGTAATGGTAAGTTAGTTTCCCACTATAAATATAGATAATGAAATATAAATAATTTTACTATTACGGAATATCAGTTATAACCTTTTAGGCTTTTAAAATAGACCATGTGTATTAAACAAAAAATAAATAAAAAATAAATAGACGATGTGTTTGAGGTCCAAAAGGAGATGTACATGCAACATCGACATTTATCGCCATTTTTGACTAAAAATATATCATCTTTTGATCCAAAATATTTGTGTGCCCAGAATCAGCTTTTAAATATATTTATGCAAGCGTATGTCATTTTTCTCCAACTGTTCAAGACTTGAATTTGCGTAAATTATATTTTTTAAAATTATCAATCATGCAACTATCGATCGAGTATCTACATTAGCAAAAACTATCTAGCAACTACCTTATGTAAGATTTTTTAGCAAAAAAAAACTACCTTATGTAAGATTCATGGTCTTTGATGAATATAATTATGTAGCCGTGGTACCAATGATAATAAAAAGCTAATAAAATAAAAGCCAAAGGTATTGGAAATAAATCCAATAATGAAGACGTAGATGTCGATGTTTTTTTAAGAACTTGAATTTGTCACGACTCACACGTTAAAATATATTATCCGAATTGTTTAGTCTAAAGACATACTTTGAAAAGAAAAGGTAAATGAAACTCATTGGTACCCAAATGTGAATTGAAGCCGAAATGTGTTAGGTGAACACATTAAAATATTAAAAAGAAATATAATAGACAAAAGGAAATAAATAAAGTCGCATTTTTATTGTATAAATATCTTGTTGTCTCCCGTCATATTTGAAAAAACATCACAAATCTGTAAGATTAAAAACCTTTCTAGAATAACAGATATAACTCTTTTTTTTGTGCGTGTATATTTAAAAATAGAATAGTTTTGATTGGCCATTCAACATATTCTAGCAATTACCAAAATTCTGCATACTTTTGGTTTATATTCAACTATTCCATAATTTCGCATAATGGTGATTTATGTTTAACTACGGTATATGATCTCGCTATCTCATAAAGTTTCACAATAAAAGATTATGCTATGTGGTTTTATAATTAATTTCCTGGAATTATGATATAGAAGATATATCGAAGGGAGACGAAAGGAAAACATAACTCAAAAGATAAAGACTTTTTGAATATATACATATTTGATTAGAGCATGTATAAAAGTAAAGATGTTTCTGAGAATTTCTAGAAGAGGCATCCGTTTTCTTTATTTTGTTTTTCAAAGGTAGGACCCACATTGGGATCTATATAGCTTTATGCATTATATTGACCCCCGGAAGAAAAAAAACACTTTGTTATTACGACGTTGAAAAATTATAATCTCACGGATTTGCTCCAGCGAAGTATGGTCGTCGTCTCCATCTTCCTCCTCCATCAGATAATTCCTTAAATGGAAGAAACCAAACGAAACTCCGATCTTCTCCGTTCTCGTGTCTTCCTCTCTGGCTTCTATTGCTGGGATTGGGAATTTCTCACCGCTCTCTTGCTCTTTAGTTGCTAAATCTTTCTTCCGATTTTCAATTTCCAGTTTTTCTTCTCTCTTTCTCTGTCTAGATTATTGCTAGTGGATCTTTTCTTTTCTTTTTTTTCCTTATAGTTTTTTTTGGCTAATTCGCCGGAGATGGCGGCGGTGACGGCGGCGCAGAGATCTGTTCCGGCGCCGTTTCTGAGCAAAACGTATCAGCTAGTGGATGATCGGAGCACAGACGACGTCGTTTCATGGAACGAAGACGGAACAGCTTTCGTCGTTTGGAAAACAGCAGAGTTTGCTAAAGATCTTCTTCCTCAATACTTCAAGCATAATAATTTCTCCAGCTTCATTCGTCAGCTCAACACTTACGTGAGTTACAAACCAAACTAAAAACTTGTCATTTTCATGGAAATTTCTCTCATTTATTGTTCAATCAAATCGTTTGGTGAATTGAATCATTCTTCGGTAGTTGGGCTAATTTTCACAATTTTTGAAGTTTTGGGGGTTGGTGAAAAGCTTCTAGAAGCTGAGAAAATTGAATGGTTTTAACTGTAGGGATTTCGGAAAACTGTACCGGACAAATGGGAGTTCGCAAACGACAATTTCCGGAGGGGACAAGAGGATCTGCTGTCGGAGATACGGCGGCGTAAGTCAGTAATCGCGGCGGCGGGAAAATGCGTCGTTGTTGGTTCTCCTTCTGAGTCGAATTCGGCGGGAGATGATCACGGGTCGAGCTCCACGTCATCACCCGGGTCGAAGAACCCGGGTTCGGTGGAGAACATGGTTGCTGATTTATCCGGAGAGAACGAGAAGCTGAAACGTGAGAACAACAGTTTGAGCTCGGAGCTCGCGGCGGCGAAGAGGCAGCGCGATGAGCTGGTGGCGTTCTTGACGGAGCAAATGAAGGTTGGACCCGAGCAGATCGAGCAGATGATCAAAGGAGGGAAATTCAAATCGATTGTATCCCGAGATTCCGAGATGGACGAAGAGAGTGATTGCGAAGGCTGCGGCGGAGACGGCGGCGATGGAGAGGAGGAGGAGGGGGTAGGTGAAGGATTGAAATTGTTTGGGGTGTGGTTGAAAGGAGAGAGAAAGAAGAGGGGTCGGGATGAGAAGAATTTCGTGGTGGGTGGGTCCCATATGACGGAAATAAAGAACGTGGACTTTCACGCGCCGTTGTGGAAGAGCAGCAAAGTCTGCAACTGAAAATGACTTCTACTAGATACTGTTCAAAGTTCAAACCAGCGTGTGACACGTCATCTACGAAGAAAAAACAATAGTTTTATGATTTTAAAAAAGATTTCCGTAAGGAAAAGTTATTTTATAGTATTTTTATGTTAAAAAAAGAGCCATTAAGGTCAAATATAAGAATTTTCATGTACTATATAATTAATTATTAGTGTATTAAGGTGGAAAAATAAGACAGACGTTGGAATTTCAGATTTTAATCTTGGGTGTTTTTACTTTAGAAAATGATTTGTGCAATTTTGATAAGTAATATTTTATCAATTCTTTTCTAAACGTGTTCTATGACTGCTAGATTGTAAATCCTAAGTCGAATTGAAGATGTAGAAACGGATAACAACAGAGAAAATCAAAATATTTGTACAATAAGACCAGATTATTAAAATAAGAAGCATAAATATGAAATATGAAGAAAACTAAGATTTTTAATGTGAAAGCATGAGTTTAGATTTGATCCAAGGTATTCAGTTGAAAGTTAAAAGAGAAGAAAAAGTACGATTTTTACATTTAGTTTTTATTTTATTTTTCTCAATTAATAGTGGGAATTTCTTTTGAAATAGTAGGTGGTTTCCGTGGATTTACTTAATTTGTGGATTATTAGAAAAATCGATGACAAGAAGTTAACAACATTGTCTAGAAAATGGAATTGGGAAAAATACCCAACTATTGACCTAACACATGACATTAAAACTGCAAAAAAAATGCTATGAAATTAAACAAAGATCAGACAAATATTTTAACCCCTCTTAAAGATTACAAAAACAAGTTACTAATAAACTAAATTCTGAATAGGAAAAAAAATCAAAACTTATTATATTTAATAAATTATCAAATTTTTAATATCTTACTTTCAACTAGGAAGGGTATTTGAATTTTGTATTTGTTGATATCTAATTAAGTCGCTCTTGAGTCTTGCCAACTCTCAAGCATTGAAAATACAATCTTAAATATATATATAATATATTGAGGAAAACAAAATAATATATATATATACTTTTGTAGTTTGTAATTCACTCACGTACATTTTCAGATTCACACACTAGCACAAACCAAGAAAATCTGAAATTTCAAATGTAATTTAGTTCTTAAAAGGTGTAAACAATAATTTTTTTTTACAGTAAAAAAAGTGTAATATAAAGAAGCCTCATATTTACTCACAGCCACATTCACATATAAAGATGGCGATGATATTTTGCAACACTCTCTACTCCTCTTCACCGTCCATCTCGCCGTTAACTTCGACCCGAACAAAACCGTCGCGATTCTCCAAGAAACTCAGAGCTCGAGCTCAATTCCAGTCGATGGAGCATCACGGCGATCTTCTCCGGCGGAAATTCATGGAGTTCCCGTACGTGTCGGCCACGCGCAGGCAGCTTATGGTTGATCTCATGTCGACGGTGGAGGATCGCCTCCAGTCGCAACTCCTCCCCTGTAGCCTCCCGCCGGATGTACGGAGCTTCAAGAACCCTAACGACTCCGCCGAGGCATCTCTTCATATCAGATCCGGCCAGAAATCCTCTCCGGTACGCATTTCTCATCGGCTAAATTGCGACGGATTCTCTGTTTTAGGGTATGAGATTTCATGATTGATCGTGTTCGATCAAGGAAATTACAGCTCTTAGATCGAATTTCACTGTTCTGCATGCTGGTTTTAGAGCTTCAATTGCGTGAGTTTAAGAAGGATCAGACTTCAATCTCGATGTAAACGTAACCCTGAAACCCCCTTTTGGAGAATTGGTATGATTGAGATTGAATGTAGCTGAAATCTGAATATAGCTTTCAGATTGAAATTGAATCATTGTCTATCTCATGATCACTTTTGTTTCCAAAAGCAATCCTTGAATTGAATCTTAGTGATGATTTCTTTAAAAGTTCCATTTTTGTTTGGGGTTTTCTTCAGATTGATTTTGTTATAGGAAGTTGGATACATTGCAAGATCCCAACAGGTGTATCTCTCAACATAACAAGCATCTCTGCATTCTTAAACTCTTCAACAAAAGCTCCAAACTTTGTGGTCGAGCTCATACAGAGCAGTCCCTCGTCGCTCGTTCTCATCCTCGACCTCCCGCATCGCAAAGACCTCGTTCTTCACCCGGACTATCTCAAGAAGTTTTACCAAGACACTGCGCTTGATTCTCATCGCCAATCCCTCCTTAAGCTTCCTGAAATCAAACCCTATGTTTCACCTTCTCTCTTTGTCCGCTCTGCTTTCTCTCCTACAGCTTCGATGCTTAAAATCGATGCAGAGGAAGAGGAGAAGTTGGAGGAAATCTTGAGAGATCATGTGAGTCCAGCTGCTAAGAAAGTTCTTGAGGTTTGGTTGGAGCGGTGCGTGAAGGAAGACGAAAAGAACAGAGTGATGGGAGAAGAGGAGAAATTGGAGTTGGAGAGAAGAGATAAAAGCTTCAGAAAGAAGAGCATAGAGGAAGATTTGGATTTGCAGTTTCCGAGAATGTTTGGGGAAGAAGTTTCGTCCCGTGTTGTACACGCCATCAAAGAAGCTTTCGGTGTTCTCTAGTTCATGTCATTATAGAATTAGCTAATGATCATTGTAAGAAATAGATTGAAATATATATTAGTGAAACAGAGTACTCGCTAAAGTAAATAACGTTTTCACATAATCTTAATGAAACAGTACTAAAATCTTAGCAAATATTATATTTTAAAATTCAGATTCAAAGAGATATACGCAATAAAGAAGTTTTTTTAATTATAGCGCCAATACATTTCCTTATTTAAAAAAAAAACTAGTGGCAGTAAAAAAACCGTGCAAAACTAAAAGTCTTTCAAATCTCTAATCGCTTTCAAAAGAGTTAACATTCAGACAAGTCAGAGACAGATCATCGCCAACCAATCTCGTCATCTTCATTTATTCAAAAACCAATTTAACACAGTCATCCATCAATTATAATCTATTTGTCTGATCAGATCATCCTTTTTCTTCCCCCACAAGAAATGGTTAGTGCTTTTTTGCTCTCGATCATTTCTTTTTGAGTTATTCATCTTTCAGACAAAGAAACAGTTTAGATTCTTCTGCTTACTCTGTTCATCGGTTCTGTTTTTCCTTCGGCAGGCGAGTTTCAGGTCCGAAGCAGCACAGCTCAGAAGAGGTCTGAAACCAAAAGGGAAGACTTATGGGTTGACCAATCAGAAGAGACGAGAGATCAGAGAAATCTTTGATCTCTTCGACATAGACGGTTCAGGTAACTGTTAAACCGATTCTTTATCCGGTTTACACCGCTCTAAATCAGAATCTCCTAATTTAGTGCATCATTTCATATGTAGGTAGCATCGATGCTCGTGAGCTCAACGTCGCTATGAGGTCAGTGGCAACTTATTTGTATTTTTAATGACTTTCTCTTCATGTTTTAGTTAGCACTAAAAATGTTTATCATCTGGTATCATCTGATTACAGGTCTCTCGGATTTGAGATGAATAATGAGGTTTGTTCTTCATGAAATCGTAGTTCTTTTTAATTAGGTTTCTGACTTTCTGTTAATATTTCTCGGTTTAGACTTTAGAGATCAATGTAGAACCGAAATAAAAACACAATTTTTTTTTTTTGAATGAATGTTAAATTAGATTCAAACAAAAAAAAAATCGTTTTTTACATCTAGTGCATCAGTGAAATAGAAAAGAATTGGAGAAAAAAAAATGAGATCCAACTAATTTAGTTTGGTTATGAACATTATGTTCCTGGTTTTGTTTAATTATAATGAACCGAAATGGGTATTTTTTTAATTATGTAATAATTTTAGTTAATATATAGTTTGTTGTGATTGATGCAGCAAATAAACGAATTGATGGCAGAAGTAGATAAAAACCAAAGCGGAGCAATAGATTTCGACGAATTTGTGCACATGATGACAACTAAATTCGGAGAACGAGACTCCACTGACGAATTATCTAAAGCATTTAAGATCATTGATCACGACAATAATGTTAAAATCCAAACCTATCCTTTTCTATTTTATTTTTCATATCCATCTTTTTCGTTTGGAACTTCGGAGTAATTTCATTGTGTTTGACTTGTCAAATTTTGGGAATATTTTAGGGGAAGATTTCACATCACGATATAAAGCAAATTGCGAAGGAATTAGGAGAAAATTTCACAGATAATGAGATAGAAGAAATGATCGAAGAAGCAGATCGTGATAGTAAGTGTCTAAGTGAAAGCATATATAATCTCTAAATGAGTAGTTATTTGTATTAAAGCGACCGCTTAAACACCAATTTATCAATTCTAAAGTATGTTTTTGCCTTAACCTACGCAGAAGATGGAGAAGTTAATTTGGAGGAGTTTATGAAGATGATGAGGAGAACTTCGTACGGTTAATCACTTCGATTATAATGATAAAAAAAAGTTTGATTCGTCCTTCGTCGTCAATAATAAATGTATGCGTGTATAATGTAAGTAACCATATCCATTATTGCGAATAGGTGTCTTTAAATAAACATTTGTTTGCCGGAAAAAAAAAGAAAGAATAAACAAACATTTGTTTATACTTTTATACTTTTTTTTTATATTGGTTAAATTTATACTTTTATACTTTTATGCCACTACGCCATGTTTACGTACACTCATATGACGACGTCCAAGAAAAAGAAAACCAATGGCAACGACACCGTTTAGCTCTGTCAAAGACCAAAACGACGCCGTTATAGCCAGTATAATAAACTCTGTTAACATCCAAGTAAAAGACATTGCGCCATGTCTATGCTCTGAAAAACGAAAACGACGCCGTAAAAGTATAAACGTCTAAACGACGCCGTTTTGTGTGTTGACTTGAACAAAATCAGAGCTTTTCTTCTCCGTTTGAGCCGTGACCTGGTTTCCGGAGCGGAACCTTCTCCGGCGCGGTGATCGTGTAGTTCAATTGATAAGAACGTCTATTCGCGGTCGGAAATCTGAGAAATTCGGATCCCGAGGTTATGGACTCCATGGAAGCTCCATCTCCAACTTCTCGTTCCAGGTTTCGCTTCTCGGTTTCACTGAGTTTTCAGGTTTATCTCTTACCTTCTAGCGAAATCCCCCCAAAAAGCCTTCCTTTTTTTTTTCTTCAGCAGTCAACAATTGCACTTCTACCTCGCCGTGGATCGTCCCCAATTCAAAATGGTATTGTATAATTTTCTCAGTCTTCCTTCTAATTTCACTGTAAAAAAAATTCCGAATCGAAACTGAAATTTTGGAAATTTGGGGAGGGCACAGGAGACTGTAGTGGAGTTATTAGGCGTTCTAGGTCGTCGTCCATGGCTTCCGATTGTAGTCTGTTGCAGCTCTCGCGATGAACTCGACGCCGTCTGCTCTTCCTTATCCACCCTTCCTTACATTTCCTTAGCTGCTTTGGTAACCTCTTCATCTCTTAGCTTTCAAATTTCTACTTTTCGATTGTTTGGTTGATTTTTCATCGGTTTTGATTTCGGTTCTTTAGTGTTCTGTATCCTTGGAGATCTAATGTTCTCGATTCGGAAAGACACTTCTTGTTGAATCACTTGCTTCTTCATCATGATTAGTGTTCGATTTTGGCATTAGATTATGTTATGTTTCATTCTCGATTGTTTGGTTTATTTCATCGGTTTTGATTTCGGATTCTTAGTGTTATGTATCCTTGGAGATTTAATGTTCTTGATTCGAAAAGACTCTTCTTCTTGTTTTACTTGCTTGTTCATCATGTTTACTTTTCGATTTTGGCATTAGACTATGTTACATTTCCTTCCTCTAGATTATACTCACATTCAACTTCAATTGTGTTTACAGTACAGTGATTTGGCAGAGAGAGAACGAACTATGGTTTTAGAGAAATTCCGGCAAGCAACAATCAACTGGAACCAGCAACTTAACTCTGTGGTAGAAGAAGGTGTGGAAGAGAGTGAAACTGGAAAAGAAGAAACGAGATCTCATTTGGTAGTTGTAACCGATGTTTGTCTTCCAATGCTTTCGTCTGGAGAATCTTCTCTTTCCGCACGCGTTCTCATAAACTATGAGCTTCCTACAAAGAAGGTTGGTATTTTGTAAACCAATCCCCATTTTTAAGGCAATGTTAGAAACTTCCTCACATTCACTTGTTGTAATATTTATGTTTCAGGAAACATATACAAGGCGTCTAACAACTTGCTTAGCTTCAGGTTCTTTCTTCAAAACAAACTACTTTGATCATCAACAATGGCGCTTAACATTTGAAACTTTCTCTTAAGGTGGGATTGTCATAAACATGGTCGTTGGAGGTGAAGTCACGACTCTCAAAAGCCTCGAGGAAAGCAGCGGCATCATCATCGCAGAGATGCCAATCAATGTATATAGTAGAATCAATCAATGAAATAGCAATTTAAACTTTCTGCTGTTTTTATCTTCGTTTAACGGCTTGAAATGTGCTTTCTTTTTGCAGATTTCTGAAATCTTATAGCAACGCATGGATCTAGCTCCTACGATCTGAAGGATACCGTCTAAGGGGGTTTGATGGCTTTTAAGCTTCAAGATATTGGATGCTTAACTTCTCTAGAGAAACCATTAGTTTGTGTTAAGCCAGAGAAGTTTGTCTCTCTGCTGCACTTTGTCTAAACGCTGCGTTTTTGACAATTTTATTCATCTTGGAAGAAAAAAATTGAGCATACAAGATTTATGAAATATTCAATAATATCTTTGTGATTGTCATTGTCAGTATCAAATTTATAATCTTGTATGATTTGATTTATACGTGTTAGTTTATATAAAGGGCTAGTATTAGGTACATTATATAGGACTAGGACCTGTTGCTTTTGTTTTGTTTGGTAGAAATATGGCATGCGCATTAACACTTACGGCTTACCCATACAGGTTACATTTTTCACCATATACTGTATTATATATTGGATTAATCATATAAAGAAATTTCGATACGAATTTCATCAAACAAAATTAAAATCAAAGTTAATGTCTTTTATAAGAACTTGGTCTTCATATAGATCCGTTTTCAAAACCAAAATTTACCTGGTTACGTTTTACTAATGTGTTTAGCTTGTTTCGGTAGCAAATCTAATCTCAGACGAAAAAGTTGAGTGGTATTAACGGAAAAGACTTCAATAAAAATACTATTATTAAAAATTTTGACTTAAAAAAAAAACTACGAATTATTAGCATCACGATACAACTTTCGTTTTCTTCTAAAATGACTTGAAATCTTTCAATTTGCTATAATTTATATCGAAATAACAAACTCTTTTGACTAACAGGGGAACTTAATTTGTTTTTGGATCTAGTAAAATCACTACAATTATACAGATAAAGGTACGTTCGACTTCGAGAATCGAGGTCCTTTACTGTTGCTGTAATATGCGATGATTATTGTTCTTTGTTTTTTTCGTTTTTTGTCAACGATTATCGATCGTTTTCAATTTTGCGACGATTTTCTACTTTTCTTATAGAAGGTCAAAACGATGCAACTTTGTCATATAATTATAATTGTATATTATATAACAGTAATAATATACGAGCTTGCTCATATAGAACATTCCTTAGTTTTGACTTTGACAATGAGTTTGTCGAATTCCCATAGCCAGCATTTTATCTCCAACTGTTACATACATATCCTTTAGTTTGTATTCATTTGAAAACAAACAATTCTTTAGACTACATTATTATTCTTCATATACACGGCATTCGAATATTTAGATGGCCGTAATTTCTTAAAAGAAAGACCACGATTTGATTCATAGCATGTGACAAATGTATAGTAGAAAATAAGATATTATTCATTATCAAACATGAAAATTTTAAACTATAATGTATTTATTTTACATAATGTTTGATGTCAAAATAAACTTGTTTACTTGATGTTTCATTTCGTTTGAACGGACAGAAAAGGCACATTTCATCATTTTTATATATTTAAAAATTGTAGTTAATCGTCTCATAAATTTGTTTCCCTTAACGTTTAATTTCCGATTTAGCATGAGAAGTATTATTAATGCAGCAAAAAAAGAAGTAATATTAATGCACCGGCCGTTTAAAAAAAAAAATACAGTACTATGCTGGTATTATTCGACGGTTGATTAATCTTGAGTGTTTTAAGAATTTAACCAAAAGAAAGAGAACAATAAATTAATATTCTTTTTTTTCTTCTGTTCAACAAACAATAAATTAATATTCATTCAATGTTTTGACTGGGTATATATCCACTTTAATTACTAACAAAGATCATTTATTATAAATATACAAACTAATTGTTATATCGAAAAGGTAAAGTATTTTAGGAAAAATGCTAAAATATATCATCAACTATAAAAATAATGAATTTAATAATAATATTTATAGAGGCATATGGATGTCAAAATCACTATAATTTGCTTGGCACGCCATGTTGTAATATCTGCAACCAAATATTCCCAAGTTCCAACTTCCAATGGCGTATTTACACACATATGACCACTTTTTCTCCAGCAATTTCTCCAATTACCTTAATAATATATACTATTCATCTAATATCCAAATAAATTATTTATTAAACTTTCTCTGAACAGTTCTCTAATGGGTTCTCGGGGTTTGAATCTTCGCGTCTCTTGTCCTCGCTCCTTTGTCTTTTTCTGATTTCATCTCTTTCGCAGGCGTGTACAACACGCCTTTCTCTCTCTCCCTCTGTGATTTTCTCCAGAGCTATAAAATTTGTAAAAACTAATCCAGAAAAACCTGAGCTTTTGTTTCTTCTTTCCGGAAGACTATGGCTGTCGCCACTAACCTAGGAAGCTGTCTGAAGATTTCTTATGTCATATTTGCCTTTTGTTCTGCTTTCTTTCTCGGTGCTCTCAAAGGTTTCTTCTTCTCTCCTTTTTAATTTTCGCTCTGTTTCTCTGCTTCCGTGATTGATGGGTTCTCTTCAAAAATCAAATATCTTAAACAAAGCTTGGATCTTTATTTCCTGTGCAGGTTTGATCGTAGGTCCAATTGCTGGTATAACATTAATAGCAGGGAATGTTGGAGTGATTCTTGGTTTGTTCCCTGCACATGTTGCTTGGACAACTTACGCTGTTGCAAAGTAAAAAAAAATTCAACTCTATTTCTCAATTTCTCCTGCAATTTCTTTCTGAAAAGAGAATCATTTCATAAACATGGTCGTCTTTAAATTGCAGGACAAACAGATTTGACATTCCTCTGAAACTAGCAATCTTGGTGGCACTTCCTGCATTGTTTGGGATATGGTTAGGTCTAAGTATAGCAATTAGTATCCTTGTTGGTGTTGGCTATGGGTTCTTCACTCCTTGGATCTCTGCTTTTGAAGCATTCAGACAAGACACTGAATCCAACAAGTTCTTCCACTGCCTTGTGGTACTTAGATAACTTTCTCTTCAGCACTTATTAGTGAATCATATCACCTGACGCTATTTATTCTGTACTATTAGGATGGAACTTGGGGAACCATCAAAGGAAGTTGTACAGTGGTTACAGATTTCGCAGATATTTGTTACCATTCTTATCCTCTTTACTTAAAGGAACTGCGCGAAACCCCGGCCTCAGATGAGCTTCAAACTCTTAGGTAAAGTAAAAACTTTTGTCCAGAATTATTGCTTGTTATTGTGTCTTCATTTGTTGTCTCTTTGCAGGTTGATTCATGTTCCTGGATGCATCATTGTAGGGATTATAGGCCTAGTCATTGATATCCCTCTTCTCACTGCAATCGCCGTTATTAAAAGCCCTTACCTTCTGCTCAAAGGCTGGTACCGACTAGCTCAAGACGCGATTAATCGTGAAGGACCGTTCCTTGAAATAGCTTGCATCCCAGTTGCTGGTTTGACAATACTGTTATGGCCTATTATTGTCATTGGATTTGTTTTGATGACCATTTTCTCCAGCATCTTTGTCGGGTTGTATGGAGCAGTCGTCGTATTTCAGGTCTCCATTGATCCCATTACCGAATGGTCTGAGCCACAATCCGAGAATTTGTTTTGACCCTTTATTCTCTAATGTGCAGGAAAGGTCATTTAGAAGAGGAGTGTCTTATGTGATTGCAGTAGTTGGGGAATTTGATGAGTACACAAATGATTGGCTTTACCTTAGAGAAGGAACTATCTTCCCAAAGTATGTCTCTTTTCAACCCTTTTACATTCCCTTTCTTTTGCCTCGATAATCCTAACACTGAGAAACTGTAATCCGCTGCACACACAGGCCAAGATATCGGATGAGAAAAGTATCTTTTTCAAGTGAAGTATCTGTGATTGTTCACCCGTCAGATATAAGCAGACTCAATAGTTCCGGTTCCGCAGAAGCTCCAGTGATGCTAGTACCGAGCCTAGTTCGCTCTGTATCGGTTAGAGGAGCAATACAAGAAGTGAGAATGGTTCAGGTATATGTCAAAAGTTTCAATCTTGATTCCGAATATCGTACATAATATTTTACATTCATCACTTGAAATTCCTTATGAACAGATTTGGGAGCATATGATGGGATGGTTTGAGATGCAAGGCAAAGAGCTACTAGACGCAGGAGTGATAACACCAGCTGATCTCTACGAGTCCTTAAAGGGAAGGCACGGAGACGAATCATCGATTATCAATGTCGGTCTTCCTTCATACGCTTTGTTGCATACATTGCTCAGCTCTATTAAAGCTGGTGTGCATGGTGTGCTTTTGCTCGATGGCTCGGAAGTAACCCATTTGAATAGACCGCATGACAAGTTCTTGGACTGGATATTTAATCCAATTATGGTAATGAAAGACCAGATTCGTGTGATGAAACTTGGAGAAAGTGAAGTTAGGTACTTAGAGAAAGTTGTTCTCTTTGGAAACCATGAACAAAGGATGGAAGCTTGGGACAATCGCGGTTACCCGCCTCAAGAAAACCTTCGAGCTGCTCAAATCCAAGGAATCAGCAGAAGGTAAGGAATTCAAACTTTTGGACCCCCAAAGTCTCTTACATAGAAAAGATGAACCTTTATGGCTTCTTTGTTTCTGTCTGAAACCTGTGTGTGATTAAGACAATGATGGGTTTTGATCTTGTGTATTGTAGGATGATGGGAATGGTAAGGAGCGTATCAAAGCTTCCTACTTATAGGAGAAGGTTTAGGCAAGTGGTTAAGGCTTTGATAACGTATTGGTTAGAAAAACAAGGCTTGAATCGAACCGGTTCCATGAGTTCCAGAGATTTCATTGAAGAGGTCTGATCTAAGGAGCAGTTGTTACCTTCTTTTTATACTTTTAGGGTTTTGTTGTCCTTTGTATTTATGTATTTTTTATTTCTTGGAGTACAAGGTGTAGAAAAAGAATGTACAGAAGCATATTAGCTTTAGTCGTTTAACCTACTATTTTGTTGATAAACCGCCAATTAGGCATTATTCTAATATGTCATCATAACTCATAACATGTCATAAGTAGCTTCTTCACGACAAATCCACAGGAAAACAGAGCAAGGAAAATGGAAACACTCATATATCTTGTTTAACCTGAAAGCTAGAAAGACTCTCCTTATACCACATTTTTTATGTATGTGTTATATATTATTTTCTCATGAAATTTTTTAACAGAAATGTCCAAAAGTGGCCTTGTTGAAATAAATTACTATTTAGAGAAAAATAAAAGTATTTTTTCACAATGTATCCAAAATTTAAAAGGATTTGCTTTCATGTTTTTTGAAATAGTTTTAGGCATTTACATTAAGGTAAAAAACAATAGAAATCAAAGTTACGTATGAATTAGAAGCCCATGTTTTTTTTTAGTTTTTTTGTCAACGAAGGCTAGATTTAAAAAACAAATGAAAGTAATATATAATATTACGGAATCAAAGTAATGCATGCTGAACTAAATTAAAATGTCAACAATATATTATTATATAGTTTTCTAAAAAAAAAAAATATTATATATATATGGATATTTTAAATTAACGAATTATCAGATTAAATAAAATATAATTTAAGGAAAACAATAGATAATTCGTTTCCAAAAAAAATATATAAAAACCAAATAGCCTTCTTTCTTCTTCTTCTTCAACTTCTACCTCTCGTTCTCGCTTTCTCTACCTTTCGCTCTCGCTTGCACGATCGCACTCTCTCTCTCTCTCTCATACTCTGAGCCATCTTTACGAGTCTCGAAGGTTTATGTGAATCTTGTTATCTGCTTCGATTAGGCTTTCGACTCTTCAAGAAATTAGGCTTTTTCTTTTCCGAACAGGACTAGAAATTAAGGTTTATAGAATTCGATTTATGGCACATTTCTGGTTCGATTTAGGGGTTTACAGTTCTTGAGTAAGTTAGGGTTTATGTGTGAAACTTCTTATCGTGAAATCTTGACTGATATTTTTTAATAGTCATGGAACCTTCCAAGCTGGCGAAGGGTGTTGCCATAGAACACGATGCGGGAGAAAATATTACAAATATTTTGATTTTTTCTGTCCATGTCCGTTTCTGCATTTTCATTTCGATATAATATTTTGATTTTTTCTGTCCCTGTCTGTTTCTGCATTTTCATTTCGATATAGGGTTTACAATTTGTGCATCGATTATGGTTTATGTGTGAAATTTCTATTATGGAATCTTGATTTATGGTGCATTCTATTCTAATCTAAGAAATATTCCTCTTTACGACTATTTTTTTTTGTCGTTGTACATTTTTTGTTCGATTTAGGGTTTACAAATCGTGAATAAATTAGGGTTTATGGGTGAAATTTATATTTTGGTTTATGAGGCCAAGACGGACTTTTTTTGCTGTCATAGAACACACTAAGGGAGGAAACAAAAAGGATGATGTGAGTATCATTTTTTGCAATCACTCTGTGTTGATGAAATATTATATTTATTTGTTATGTCGTTTATGTATTTCTTATGTTGATTGAATTGTATGTTATTCACGGTGATGCTAATCTGCCATATATAGAACACGCCGAGAGAGAAAATGTCAATGATTGTGTGAATATTAACTACGAAAGCACTTTGTTTTGATGAAATATTATATTTATTTGTTATGTTATTTCTGCATTTCTTAATTCTTATGTTGATTGAATTGCAGGTCATACACGGTGAGAACGCATTGGAACTTGTTGTTGCTGTAGAATACGTTGAGGAAGGAAATGAAAATGATGGTGTGAGTATCATTCTTTGAAATTATTATGTTTTGATGAAATATTATATTTATTTGTCATGTTATTTTTGTATTTCTTAATTCTTACGTTGATTGAATTGCATGTCATTCATGGTAAGGCCAGTGCGGAACTGGTTGCTTCCATAGAACACGCTGAGGATTGAAATGAAAATGATGATTTTGTTTATGTTTTAGTTTACTCATTCTAATTCGATCTGAAAGGAAAAAAACTATTTCATTTTATTTTTTTAATCATGTAAATAGTATAATATGAATTTGATAAGAAACTATAATATGTTTTGTTTAATCATGTATATTCGTAATTTTTGATTAAAAAATAAGTTAGTTTTTCAAAATTTTAAAACATGAATTAATTTTTAAATTAATTTAAAAATTTTAGAATAATTTTATAAATTTCCTCAGAATACTTTTGTTTTTTCTATGAAATATTTTAGCAGACTAAATTTAAGTTTAGAGTGTTTGACCAAAAAAAAAAAAAGTTTTTAAGTTTAGAGTCTTTAGACCTATTAAAAAGCCCAAGATCGCTGACAAAAACAAAAGCCCAAGATCATGGATGGAGTTTTTCAATTCCCACCTCTTCTTTTTTCCGAGTCAGAATTAAAATTAATAAAATTAGTGGTATCAATATTCAATTGTTGGGGACAAACCGGATAACCGAAGCTCGCCGGCAAGCCACAAATGGCGACCGCGAAATCTCTGCAACCCAGAATCATCTCTTCCTTTCTCGGCGACAACTCTCTTCGATCAACGCAATCGCTTCTCCATCTCTTTCGCTTCGATTTAGGTTCTTCTCTCTTTTCACACTTACTTCTTCTTCTACTAAGTACTTTTATTTTGATGAATATTTTAGTCGAATGCCCAGATTGCTATTTTGATTCCTCGATGAGTTTCTAAAGAGTTTTAGGTTGCAGTTTGAATCATGAGGATGTAGATTATAGTGTTTAATTGAAACGAAATGATGCTTGAATCGATGTGCGGTTTTCTCAGTTTCGGGCTATCTTTTTTCGCAGGAAGAAGGCATGTTTCAATGCAATTATCAAGATCGTTTTCGGGAATAACCAATCTTCTGTTTAATAGAAGGTATTACGATGCTTGCTTGTTTCTTACAGTTTAGCTACTGTGTTGGGATAGAAAAAAACCCAATCTATGTGGACTGTCTCGTCTAGCAGAGAATGTGGTGTATTAACTTTCTTGTTGCTGGTTAAAGAAATGTAGATGGAGTTATTGATGGCAAGAGAAAACGTGTGAAACCGGGAAATGTATCTCCTCGCCGCCCTGTCCCGGACCATATAACGAAACCTCCTTATGTCGAATCTTTTAAACTCCCCGGAATCTCAAGTGGACTTGAAATTCATGACAAGAAAGGTATAGAGAGCATGAGAGCTTCTGGCAGACTTGCAGCTAGGGTCCGGGAATACGCTGGGACTTTGGTTAAGGTGGGGGAGAGTTTCATACTTTCCTTCGCTTTGAAGTTTTGTATTACTCTTATCAATCATCATTTTCCTTTCTCTATTTGGCAGCCAGGCGTAACCACAGATGAAATTGATGAAGCAGTTCACAATATGATTATCGAGAATGGAGCGTATCCTTCGCCTCTTGGTTATGGAGGCTTCCCGAAAAGTGTTTGCACATCTGTGAATGAATGCATTTGCCATGGAATCCCTGATTCACGACCACTTGAGGTGTGTTTCTTTGTAATAGGTTTCTTAGGGATAAATATAGACCTTTTCCCATGTCTTTTATTCGTGAGTCCTAAATATATATGCACTCTCCTTTTACAGGATGGAGATATAATCAACATTGATGTCACAGTTTATTTGAAAGTAAGTTCTCTTCTTTTGCGTATTTCCTGATCCTTTACTAGTCAAAATAAATTGGGTTTAGTCAAAATATGCAGGGTTATCACGGTGATACTTCAGCAACTTTCTTCTGTGGAAATGTCGACGAGAAAGCTAAAAAGCTAGTCCAGGTATAATGTTGCGCCTAATCAGTTCTAGGAAAAGTCATGTTTCTGTTTTGGTACAGTGAGCTTTATACTTACTTGGAATGTGGTCTAGGTGACAAAAGAGTCTCTAGACAAAGCGATATCGATATGTGGACCTGGAGTTGAGTACAAAAAAATCGGCAAAATCATTCAGTAAGAGACCCAAGAAATCTTGCGATCATAATTTTTATTCATGGGCTCCTCAGCTACAGATTGAAAAATCAAATCTTTATGAAGTGATCATGCAGATAAACACAGATATGGAGTGGTTCGACAATTTGTAGGCCACGGTGTTGGACGTGTCTTCCATGCCGATCCAGTTGTTCTTCACTTCCGTAAGTTTGCCCTTAAACTCGTACATTGAATTGCTTTGTGCTTGTGGCCATTCACATAGTTTCTGAACTTCATCTTCATTCTTCTTGACAGGGAACAATGAAGCTGGACATATGGTCTTGAATCAAACCTTCACCATAGAACCGATGCTTACGATGGGAAGCAGAAACCCGGTAATGTGGGATGATAATTGGACCGTGGTAACAGAAGACGCAAGCCTCTCTGCACAATTCGAGCATACGATTCTTATAACCAAAGATGGAGCTGAGATTCTAACCAGCTGTTGAAAATGATTCCCAAATTTGTCTCAAATAGATCTTATTGGAATGGAACCCAAAGCCAAAAGGTATGTAAGAATCATATTCATATTCAAATATTCTTTTGCTCGCAAAGTAGAGTGAATCTCTATAGTCACACAAATAGATATAAAACAATGAGTTTTACAGATTTTTGGGTACTAACAAAAATCAGATCTTGAGTTTAGAAGATCTTGATTCCCTGAGCTTCCTTTCGTCTGACAGAACCTTTGCAAACCTGTAATATCAATTAACAGAGTTTAACAGATTAATGCCACTATTATAAGTAATAAATTTTGTTTTTTGTTTTAAAAAAAAATTATGAACCTTTTGAGAGCTTCTTCATTGGTTACATGATCAGGGATGGGTTCGTAATGGCCAGTTTCGAGATTGACACGAGAAACTCTTTTCTTCAATAAAGCTTCACCAACTTCAACAAGACCTTCCATGTTCTTCATTGTTGATAAGTCCACTGAACCTAAGTCTCCTTTCAACGTATCGTCCTGTAATAGAAAAACATAAAAGTCAAATTGTTTTTGTATTTCGGGTCAATAAATTTGACCCTTCACTGACAATAATACATTTAATTACCATTTTTTTTTTGAGTGATTAGTGTTTCGTACAAGTAAATACCATATAGACCAACCTTTACAAGAAATCATTCCTTAGCATTTGTTTAGATTAACTTATTATATAACCAAAAAGGTCTGAATTTTGAACAATTCAACTTAAATAATATAACAAAAACGTTTAGGTAACTTCTTATTATATGACCAAAAATCTGAATTTTTGAAATATTAAAAGTAGAAAACAACAAATAAAAGTATTGATTTTCGACAACCATCAAGTTTCGAACATTTCATTAGCGTGGAATATAGATAACTAGGGAAATTTAATGCCTCCACTGAGAATTCCTGGTAATTTTCTTTTGGTTAAAGAATTCCTGGTAATTTCAGTACTCAAGTTGAATTTTTTTCAAAAAGATAATGCAAATCCCACTTTTGTACCAAGATAAAAAAATATGTCATTTGATAATTTTCAATGGGAAGAAACTCACATCGATACGTAAATAATTCTTCTCGGAACGAAGAGCTTGAAAGACGACAGAGCTTTGGTAATCAACCATGTCGTGAATGGCTTCATTGTAACAATCAAGAATTGGAGTTGACCCATTCTCATAGATCCAACACAGCAGTCCCCATTTCGACGCCATTTCCGCATCATACTTCTCTTGATTCCTTATCGAACCTGTCCCAAGCGATATCACCACAAACCTCGTATAATCCAATGGGCTTATGTCTCCCATTGCTGGATTCTTCTTCATTATCTGCTTTGTCACTTCCGCAATCGCACATAACGTCTGCCAAACAAACAAAAAAACCACATGACGGATCGATGGTTATCAAATTAGGGTTTTGGATTTAGCTAGGGTTTTCTTTATACCGGGTTGTTGGCTGCGATACCACCATCAATGAGGTTGTATTCATGTTTATTTCCTTGATCGTCTTCGTTGGTGAACCGATGAGCCGGGAAATAAGTTGGTGCGGCTGATGTGCTTATGCATATATCTGATAGTTTTGCGTCGATAACTCGATGATTCACAGCCTATATATTTATGACATTGGATCAATACGCGTGATGCGATACATGTAGACGGGTTGATATTGGTGTTTTACCTGGTAAGAAGAGAAGATAACTGGTTGGAGTTTCTTGATGTCGAAGCAAGGTATGACTACGTTTGTCATAGATTGAGCCAGTATCGTGTCTCCCAAGAAACCTTCGATGAGGTTATGAAGGTATTTCCCGTTGTATTTCGGTCCTCGCACAAGTCTCACCATGATTTCAGCCCAACCACATCCCCCTCTGCACATTTAAAAAGTTTCTCCCAAAAAACCAACCTTTTAAATTATCCGATTAGTTACTCGACTCTGAATCATATTAAACGCAATTAGACGCATACCGTGGCTGTGGGAAGATTTTAGGAGAATGTTGGAGATAAAAAGGGACAATTTCTTTGGCCGCGAACAAAGGGCGGTCGCGGCTGCGGCTGTAGCCACCAGCTCCGTCATCTTTGCCTTGTGCGGTCAATATCGCCACTATCAAACCTCCGGTGCTCGTCCCCGAGATGACATCAAAATAATCCACAAGCCTTGCCTCCTCACCATCCAATTCCTGAACAATATATACATTTACAATTACACAATCAAACTAGTAGTACACAGCATTTACAACCGTTTACTTAGACATGTAAACAAAGATTTCCATATAAAAAAAAATATTTTGTGACATATACTTTTTGATACAAAAAATAATTAGCTTGAGACGATCCTAACAACACTTATTAAGATTCAAGTAGTAGATAATACCTGAAGTTGTGATTCAAGGTAAGCCAAGATGGTACCGGGAATGATCCCACGGACCCCACCACCATCGATGCTAAGGATCGTCACAAGTTGTCCGTACGAAGGAGGAAGAGAACAGACTCTTCTCTCTTGCAGACCATCTGTCATGGATGTCTCTGATCTTCTCTTCGAATCCATATTTGCTTTTAAAAACGTTATTTTTCAGTAATCTCAAACAGAGCTTATTATGTCTTTCGGCTAGTGATTAATTTCTCTTCCCTTTTCAAGATAGAGATGGTGATAAATGTGATTAAACCCTTGGAACTACCGTTACGTATAAACAAAACACACACCCATATATATATAGAAAGAGATGTATATGTTAGATTAGGTAGTGTATGTACATACTACATACATACATGACACTAGTGTTGGATTTTTGTATGTGAATCTAATGGGAGGTTTCTTGATTTGGATGTCGTGTCCATCACTTATAACGCCCATAAGTTACACTTATGGTTACTTTATAGCATGTCATGTAACACGCATACCTCTATATTGAAAAAAGTCTAGATGACAGCTGGTTTTCCCCAAAGAAAAACAATTAATTAATAGACATACATGCACACAAATTAGGAGCAGAAGTCACCTGAACATATATATTTCAAAAAAAATTATATAGAAGAAAATACTGCTACTTTTGAACATTTTCATCTTTGTGGGAATTTTTTGTTCCTCACTGCTATTATTTTGAATAGTAATCTGGCTCCTCCTTATTGCTTCTTTTATGTAGATTTTTAGGTTACCATCCTGAAAATGATTTCTTTTTTGTTGGAGGTTTAAAAATAACATTATGAGATATTAAATTACTGATAGAATTGAAATCGTAGAACTTGGGGAGCTTTGCTGAACAATGAATTAATGAGATTGTCCAATAAAAGTATTTGCGTATAGAGACAACGAGAACCATACTTCCAAGCAAATGTAACCGTTACTCGAAGCAATAAAAGTGGCCTAAATTATGGATTCGTAATGGCACGGTTAGTCTACAAGACTACAATCGTTTTACTTACCATAATCTCTTTTACCACATTTTGTATATATGCGTAATATTTTGTTTTTCTTGATTATGTTGAAGTTCAACCAGCTTTTAGATCTAGGAAATAAATCGATTTTCAGTATTTTATTTTATGTCCATGCCGTGACAAGTAGTACAAAATGTATACATGGTCCACGTTTGTGAGATTATTATATCCTGCCGTCAAATATTTTTCGCGTTAATTAAGAAAAAATGTACAAAGCATTCAATATTGTCTTACCCCTTCACACCTCTCTTATGCAATTCTTCACGTATCTCGTTTCCTTTGCTTGACCTTTTACAATTTCGTAATTAGTTTCCTAATTATATAATGATATATATATTTTTTTTTTTATTATTACTACTCTTTGGCGTGTAACATACATACATGAGTTTTCTTATGAAGATTCATTTTTGTCCACGGGTCTTGAAGGGGTCAAGTGCTTGTAACACTAAACATCCTCCTGAGAAAGTTACAATTGTTTATATGTATAATCATAGAGTTGTCCACTTTGATGCTTCATTTTACTTACTGATTTAACTGAATGTATTTTTTTTCCCCGACTTGAATAGTCGTTGAATAATTTGATTTTTTTTAGCTATAATCAGCATTCTTTTTTCTTCTTTTTTGTTTTGTTAAACAATAATCAGCATTCTTTGAATCAACGATTATAGAATATTTTTTCTACTTTTTTAACGATTTGATAATACCACTCATTGATAACATATGTGGTAATTCTACAACACATAATCACATCTTATTACTGTATTAGCTTATCGCCATACATTAAGATCAATACGCAAACTCAGGCCTGACATAACTAAAACATTTTTTTCTTAACTGTTGAGCGAGCTAGCTAAGTAGCTAACTACGATCGGATTAAATAAGAGCTAATTTAGGGAATAACAAATATGTGATCCGGAAAAGTCATTACTACTTTAATTATTTCTACTGTAAGAAAAAACAAACAAGGCGTACAGAGAGTTCGCCGAGCAACACACACAGGATCATCAGCTTTAAACTAAACTAAAATCGTCTTGTACAGTAAGTTATTCTTATTTATTATTTCTTGTACAGTAAATTATTTCATACAACTAAACACAAAAACACGAGCGATCATCGAGCTGTATTTAATCAGTTTGATGAATCTTTATTCATTGCGTCGCTTCGCACTCTCCTTCATTTCCTTTCATTTTTTTGAAAGTAACCTTAATTTCCTTTCTTCCGAGAGAATTTTCGCAAACCTGCATATTAACCAATAATCAAACAATGCAATTACTTGTGATCCAAGAAACCCATCAACAAAATTTGAAACCACCTCTTGAGTTCTTGATCATTGGTGATATTTTCAGGAACAGGTTCATATACACCAGTGTCGATGTTCATATGCACGACTCTGTTTTTCAGCATTTTCTCTCCAATCCTCACAAGATTCTCTAAATTGGAGTTTGTTGCTAGATCCATAGAGCTTGCATCGCCTTCCAATGTATCATCCTGCGATCAATTTCACACACAAAAAAATCGCGTAAATTAAACATTCAATCACAAATTTTAATTTATGTTCGTATAGCTCTTACGTCGATTCTGAGATACTTGTCCTCGGATTGTAGGGCTTTGAACACAACGGAGCTGTGGAAATGAACTAGGTCGCGGCTTGATTCCATGGTAATGTCTAGTATCGGAGTAGATCCATCGTCATATAACCAAGATATGATTCCCCATTTCGCTGCCTTTTTTGCACTGTACTTCTCCTCCTTTTTTGCAGACCCTGTTCCTACCGATACAACAAGAAACTGGTTGTAACCTAACGGCTTGAGCTCACCCATATCAGGATTATTCTTCACAATCTGCTTAGACACAGTAGTCATGGCCACCAGAGTCTATAACAAAACCAAACACAATATAAAGCAGACAAGAAAATTAGTTCTGTTTCCATTTTCGCCATTAAGGATATCTATTGGGAGAATTATGTCTTAGCATTTATCTATTAAATTGTCTACAAATTATAAAATTAGACCTAATAAACTAAATTTCTTTGCATTCTCGTTCCTTTTCAGTATCCAAAAAAATGGTAAGAGGATTGTGTTTTACCGGGTTATTAGCAGTAACCCCACCATCAACGAGGTGAAACTCAGTGTTTTTGCCTTGACTATCTTCATTGGAAAAGTAATGAGGAGGAAAGTAAGTAGGAGCAGACGATGTGCCAAGGCATATGTCTGATATCTTGACATCCAAGCTAGGATCAACCAATGTCTTCAACAACACGGTACAAAGACGAAAGTTAAGAAAATTGATCAAGATGAAACAAAAAACTTGAGATCTTAGTCCATGTGTGTGTTGTGTTAGAAAGAGAGATGGAGAGAAAATTACCTGGTAAGAGGAGAAGATGGTGGGTTGAAGTTTCTTGATGTCGAAGGTAGGTATAACAACGTTTGTAAGTGTCTGGTGAAGTCTTGTCTCTCCAAGAAGGTTACTTAGTAGATTTCTTAGATACTTTCCGTCGTATTTTGGACCAGACAGAAGCTTTGGAAGCTTTGGTAACAGAGAAAACAAGCCTCTGCATTTATCACTAGAATGCCTTTTTAATTGCCTCATGGAATTTGAATTTTTTTCTTAAAAATGTTTACGTTAAAATTTATAAATTACAGTGTTTTTCTTTTTGATATTTATAAATTACCGTTTTTCACTATTTTGTTTTCAAATATTTTTTTAACCGTAAATACAAACGACAAGAAAAAAATAATGTTTGCCCTCTACTCGTGATACAATTTTTTTTTTTTTGAACCTCTATTAATATAATTTAAAAAAAAAAAATTTGTTTTGTCAACATATTTTAAAACTCGGGTATAATTTTTTTTTATTACTAAAATACAAACATAATCAAGATCTAATTATTGTAAGTTTGTATAAATATATGTTTCCTTACCCGGGCTGTGGAAATATCTTGGGAGAATGTTGAAAGTAAAACGGAACAATGTCTTTGGCCGCGAAATGAGGTCGTCCAGTCTCGTCCGGTACAGTCAACATGGCCGTCATGAGGCCACCGGTGCTAGTTCCGGCTACCACGTCGAAGTAATCAGCTATCCTCACGTCTTCTCCATCGAGCTCCTATATATACCCACAAAATTAAACAACATAAGGAATATTAATTAATTCAAAAATATATAATCAGAAGAAAAACAAAATAGTCAATTATTTTGTAAAGAATCAAATATGAATTCTAGATGTTCAAAAAAAGAATCAAATATGAATTCGAGATCATAAATCGAATGCATGCATGCGTTTACAGGGACGTGCTGTGCTTATATCTACGGAGCTCTAATTAAGGCGAATTATAAAAATCAAAGTATTTTTCAATAAAATTAAGTTTGCTATGATAATTATAATTAAGAAAATAAATAAAGACAAGAAAAACCCAAACAAAATATGAAGGAGAAAATATACCAAACATAAAATAAAAATAGAAAAACAAAATAACAGAGCTCAAAAGAAGTATACATGTATTGAACTCTCCACCTAAACGTCCAAATTAAATGCAGTTAACTTTTTTTTTTTTTTTTTTTTTTATAATTCAGAGGTAAATCTCAGACCTATGGAGGGGTTCAGACTAATCTCCTGAAGGAAGTGCAGCCCACGGATAAACCTTTTCTCCGGATATGCAAATAGACCCGAAAGCAGGAACCCATATCCGTGTGGGTGTTCAGAAACAATGTGTTATAGTTTCATGCAGCAGGTGAATCGAACCTGAAACGTGTTGGCATTCCAGGCCCGTCCCCTTACCACCTGACTACAAAGTTCTGGACTGAATGTAGTTAGTATAATAGAATAACTTCAACTCGTAGGTTTTATCACACCAAAAAAAAAAAATTTCAACTCATAGGATCCCAAAATCTACATATATTTTTTTAGTTAAGATAGACCCGCCCGCACTTAACAGCTACAAAATTCACATGGTAACTAATACGAGTTTCTGATAATTTAAAAAAAAAAAAAAAACCGTTTGTCGGTTACCAAAAACCTATCATGCAATACAACATATATATATATTAAAATAAAATAAAATAATATAACATAGATATAGAGATATATACGTATGAACAAACCTGAAGTTGCTTTTCGAGATAGGCAAGGATCACTCCTGCGATGATCCCTCTGACTCCACCGCCGTCGAGGCTGAGGATGGTTACGAGCGTTCCGCACGATGGCGGTTTGTTTCTCTTACACGACGACTCCTTCTCCATGATATATAGTTGATCGATATCTTCTTTTGGAGTTTGAGTTAGAAGAATACAAATCGAAATTTGGTGAAAATTTTGGATGGAGAGATCGATGGAGTGGTGCGATGCTTTTTCTTGTATGTTTGTATATATACACTAAATGCACAAATATTTTACGTGTCGAGGATTCTAAAAAGAAATTTTATTTGGTCAGACTTTATCTTCATATACATTTCGTGCTACTCCGGATTGTAGTTCATATATTTTTCTTTGGAATAAGATAATTTATAGTAAGGAACAATATCAATGTCGTCTAGCTTGAGCTGTCACAATCTTAATTTATGAGAAATATATTGTAATAGAAAATTTTAGTTTATAGTTCAAATATTTATTTTCGTGGACTTTGCATTAAAGAAACAGGCAACGAGTTCTGCATATCCGAAGGTTCAAAACTGAGTTTGGATTTTCTGGATTTGCTACGACACATCTCCCCCCTCGATACACTATCCAGACTTCTTCGAAAGACATCTGTCAAGGAGATGATCTCAAAATTAGCTTTTTTCTTATTTTTTTTGTTTTAAGCAATATTTTCTTCTGCTCTTTCATCAAATTCAACTTTCATTGTTATAATTCTTGATTATATGTCATGAATCATGACTAGCGACTTATTTTGTTTGCTTCGAACTTAGTTAGCTTTTTATGAACAGATGACGAAACTCTTGGTTTGTGAAGAGATTGATAGCAAATAAGAAGAGAGATGGGGAAATTTTTTTTTTTTTTTCCAAAGAAGAAAGAGAAGGAGAATAATAGAAGAGAATGAGAACATAATGCTCTAATTTATATGTTATACACTGAATATCATAGCACCTAGTGTTGTATGATTATTTGTTTAATTATATAAAAAAATTGGTTATCGATGTCAATTTTCATTTTTTTTCTAGCTAAAATAGCAACTAATAATTCGGGGATGAGATCCTCTAAATTACATTTATACTAATTTTATGATTATTTTGACTGGAAATTTAAAATCTCACGACTTAGTCTGCTTTGCTTTAAAGCTTATCTAGCTCTGTATACCTGGTCAACTTTTGTTTTCTTCTCAACAACTCGTTAACTCGTACAGTCGTACTATATATATATATATATATATATATTTATAATAAAAGCGTTAACTTCTACTTTTGCTCGCGTGTTTAATAACAAATATTCAATTTTTGGTTTTTTTTTTGTTTTTCGTTACCGTAAAGAAGTACAAAGAAGAAAAATCAACAAGGCGTCAAGAGAGATCGCCGAGCAACACACACAAAAATCTCTTTATAAAAAAAAAAAACACACACACACACACACAAAAATCATTTTCATAGATTTGTGTCTTCACATATTATTAATCGTCTTTAATGATCAGTTGATGAATCTTTAATCATTGTGTCGCTTCTCATTTTCCTTAATTTCCTTTCATCCGATAGAATTTTCGCAAACCTGCATTAGCAAATTAAAAGTATACAATTTTGTAATCATGCCATAAGGTCAGTCAAACAATCCGCCGTAAATTTTTTTTTTTTTTTTGGCTAATTAACCAGCAACCAAAAGATAATAATTAATATCAAACAAGGACATTACATTATTAGATCTTAATTACCTCTTAAGTTCTTGATCATTGGTAACATTTTCAGGAACCGGCTCATAAACACCAGTGTCGATGTTCATATGCACGACTCTGTTTTTCAGCATATTCTCTCCAATCTTGACAAGGTTCTCTAAGTTGGGTTTTGTCGCTAGATCCATAGAGCTTTCATCTCCTTTCAGTGTATCATCCTGGAATAGATTTCCACACATAACGAATCGCTCTTAATTAAACAATCAATCACAAATTTTAATTTATGTTCGTATAGCTCTTACGTCGATTCTGAGATACTTGTCCTCAGATTGTAGGGCTTTGAACAGAACAGAGCTGTGGAAATGGATCATGTCGCGGCTTGATTCCATGGTAATGTCTAATATCGGAGTAGATCCATCGTCATATAACCAAGATATGATTCCCCATTTCGCAGCATTTTTGGCGCTATACTTCTCCTCCTTTTTTGCAGTCCCTGTCCCTACGGATATAACTAAGAACTTGTCGAAACCTAACGGCTTGAGCTTACCCATATCAGGATTGTTCTTCAAAATCTGCTTAGACACAGCAGTCATGGCCACCAGAGTCTGTAAACCAAAAAAATAGAAAATTAACTAATTGATCTTGTTAGAAAGCTCACATATAAATATTACTTAATCTACTATTAGACATGAGTCATAGAAATATCGATCATTCTATTTACTGTCAATTTGTTTTAAGATGTAAACATATGAACATTAAGATAGTATCCAAAAGAGCCACAATTTCGAGAGAGCAATTTAAGAATCTCACATCGAAAGTCAGAAAAAACATAATCAAATTTACAGTAGACACATTTGTTTCCGTTTTTAATCTTTTGAGAAAATATAAGTGATTTATACCGGGTTATTAGCAGTAACCGCGCCATCAACGAGGTGAAACTCAGACTTCTTGCCTTGACTATCTTCATTGGAAAAGTAATGAGGAGGAAAGAAAGTAGGAGCAGCCGATGTGCCAACGCATATGTCAGATAACTTGACGTCCAAGCTAGGGTCAGTTGATATCTTCAACAACACGGTACAAACAAGTTATGGCTATTACTGTTAGATGGATATAAGATGAAACAAGAACTTTAGATATTAATTAGTCCATGTGTTGTGTTAAGAAGAGAGATGGAGAGAAAATCACCTGGTAAGAGGAGAAGATGGTGGGTTGAAGTTTCTTGATGTCGAAGGTAGGTATAACAACGTTTGTGAGTGTCTGGTGAAGTCTTGTCTCGCCAAGAAGGTTACTTAGTAGATTTCTCAGATATTTTCCGCTGTATTTTGGGCCAGACAGAAGCTTTGGAAGCTTCGGTAACAGAGCACTCAAGCCTCTGCATTTTTCACTAGAATGTGTTTCAAATTGCCACGTGGAATTTAAATATTATACGACCACTTGCTCAGTACAACTTCATTAGAAAAAATAAACAAATCCAAATGTCCATAATTATTAACGACCACTTGCGTAGAGTGCCCATTTATTCTACCAAAAAAAAACGTAATCTGTTATTGGTTTGACTGAGTAATTATCATTTTCTCATGGGACAAGAAGTACAGGTTAAACGAAACACAGAAGTAAATGCCAATATCCTTTCAATTTTTGTTTTTCTCAAATATCCTAAAGTAGTCTGTCAATGCAATTATGCAAACCAGGAGAAAAACAAAATATTGTTTATAATTTACAGATTAAAAAGTTAATATTAAGTTTTTTTTTTTTGAAGTGAGCATAATTGTTTGTTGTAAATAATTACATAAATACAAACACAATCAAGATCTAATGAATTATGGTAATTCCTTACGCAGGCTGTGGAAAAATCTTGGGAGTATGTTCAAGGTAAAACGGAACAATGTCTTTGGCCGCAAAATGAGGTCGACCGGTTTCGTCCGGTACGGTCAACATGGCCGTCATGAGACCACCGGTGCTAGTCCCGGCTACCACGTCGAAGTAATCAGCTAGCCTCACGTCTTCTCCATCGAGTTCCTATACATGCCAACAAAGTTAAACAACATAAGGCCTAATTTATGTCCAGGTCCCGGTCCGTTAAAATTATGTCTAGAACTTTTGGATTATCAAATCCAAATTTCACATGGTAAACCGGTTTACCAACAAAACCTAACATAGTAATTTGCGCTCTACTAAAACTTTTTCGAATATATAGATATATATATATATGTATATAATCGTATGTATAAACCTGAAGTTGTTTTTCGAGGTAAGCAAGGATCACTCCGGCGATGATTCCTCGGACTCCGCCGCCATCGAGGCTAAGGATGGTTACGAGATTTCCACACGATGGTGGTTTGTTTTTCCTGCCCGACGAACCGTCCTCCATGATAATTGATCGATCTTCTTTTGAGTTAGGAGATTATTAATCGAATTTTGGTGAAAGTTTTGGATGTAAAGACCGTATATATACAAATGCACAATTTCACGTTTAGAGAATTCTAAAAAATATATAATTTTATTTGGTCATACTTTTCTTCATACATTTCGTGCTAATCAGGATTGTAGCTTATATATATTTTTTCTTTAGAATAAGATAATTTCTAGCAAGGGACTATATCAAAGTAAGGAACAATATCAATGTCGTCGAACTTGAGCTGTCATAAGCTTAATTTACGAGAAATAATTGCAATACATAGTTTTAAATTATGAAACAAATATTTTTTTATCAACGGTGCGTTGGATCAGTGGTTTAAGCGCAGACGTTGGTGCCTGTTGTGCTCCTGTTTCGATTCTCTTTGGGAGCAGGGTGATTTTCTTAAAGAAATTTTCTAAAAGCTGACTGCGGGCCTGGGATGAGATTAAGGTCGAAGGTCTGAATCCATCACAAAAATCAAAAAATCAAAAAAAAAAAAAAAAAAATTTTTTTCGGGGACTTTGCATTAAAGAAAANTTCGTGGACTTTGCATTAAAGAAAACAGCCAACGAGTACTGCATCCAAATGTTCACAACTGTATTAAAAACTGTGTTTGGATTTCATGGATTTGATACGACGCATCCACCCTCTCGATACACTATGCAGACTTGTTCTAAAGACATTTGTCAATTCATTTTGAAGATGATCTCAGGAGCTTAGCCTTTGTTTGTTTTTTCCTCTCTTTTTTAGCAAGATTTTCTTCTAATGTGTCATCAAATTAAAATTTAGTTTTATGATTATCGATTATCTTTAAACTTTATAATTAATTTGAATTGAAATTTAAATGTCACGAATCATGCATGACTAATGACTATTTTGGTTGTCATGCTAGGCTAGCGTATTACTACAAAGCATGACAATCCTCTGTATGGGTTAGGGGACCAAAAATATTGATTAATGCAATATATTTTGTCGTATATATATATGAGATATATAAATATACAATTTCACGTGTAGGATTATTATATAAAAAACAAATTTATTTATTTGGTGAGACTTTTCTAAGTTTTCTTCGTATGTACATTTCGTGCTAATCATGATTCTAGTTCAGATATTTTCCTGCGGAATTATTTAGAGACAATATAATATCGAGCTGCAGCTGTCATAACTAATAAGCTTAATTTACGAGAAATAATCGTAATAGATAATATTAAGAAAGAAATAAACATTTGCTTTCGTGGACTTTCCAATAAAACGCCAACGAGATCTGCATCAAAAGATTCAAAACTCAATTATTTGATTTTTTTGAATAATTGAGTTTGAATTTCTTGGATTTGCTAGGACACATCTCCCTCTCTATCGAGACTTTTTCTAGCTACACACATGTCATAACTCTTATGTGGTGTTTATCGCACGATTAGCTTCTGTTTTTTCATCTAATTTAGTTACATCGAAAACTAATTTTACAGTCAAATTTTAATCTAATTCTCACGACTTACCTAGTTTGCTTTGAGCTTTAGTTATAAACATGGACTAATTTTTGTCTTGGAACAAAGGAAAATTGGAAAAATGTAGATTTATTTTCCTGTTATTGAACCTATTTTAATCCATAAACCGATTGACCAGAAATCAAACGGATTCGATCAAATGGTTCATGTCCGGTTCGATTTATAACCATTGTTGGTTGGGATGGCCGGTTTATCTTTTATACACATTTGTTAGCAAACAATTCTCTATTTAAAAATCGGGCTTCATCATTACTCGGGCCTCTATATATGGTTACGAATTAAGGCCCAATAGATCTTAAAATAGAGCATGACGCACCATTTGATCGATATTTGATCGATATACAGTAAAACCTCTATAAATTAATAATGTTGGGATTATGAAATTTTATTAATTTATAAAAATATTAATTAATCGATAAATTAATAAATATAATTTATAGAGATATTTTTTGTTTAGTCCATATTTTTAAAAATTATTTTTTAAACAATGATATATCAATAAATTTAGATGAATCTATTTGTAAAATAACATATATGAACTTGAAGTTAATGATTAATAATCTTATATATCGCAATAAAATGTATGTTAAAGGCTAGTTAGATTATCCCAATAAAAATATTTACATGTTAGAAATTCAACGTTTAGAAAAATTGATACTACTAAAAGTGATGATCAAGTTAATACAATACTATAGAATATTTGGAAGTATTTGAATATTCACCAAACAATTGTCATGTCTAGATTTGTTGTAACTTTTGGATGTAGATAGAGAAAACTAGAAGTTTTTGATATAATAAATAAAATTATAGATGATATTTAAAAAATAGCATACAATACTAAAATCATATTTTAGAGAAATTATTTTAGTTATATANATAAAATTATAGATGATATTTAAAAAATAGCATACAATACTAAAATCATATTTTAGAGAAATTATTTTAGTTATATATATATAT